>OW679196.1:6418420-6679726 GCA_940337035.1 Agriotes lineatus | reverse complement strand
TCTTTTCATCACTAAGAACTTCGAGATCAATCACATCTCTTCCTGCACCCCATTTTACAAAAACGCGCAACCAAATTTATATGGCTTGCTGGAGCTTGCACCTCAGTTGCGTGGTAATTAACAGTTACTATTTTTTTCCAACCCCCACACATCTGCATGAACTGCTGTTATTTCCCACATTCGAATCTGATAAAAAACATGATAAGAGTGTGGACGAGCAGCTGAAGAAGCAAAAGGAAACATTAACCTCAACTTTACAGTTCATAATTCATTCAGAAGTTAGGTGCCTTGAAAAACTGTATAGAATCAATCTTTTTGAAGCTTGGATAGGGAACTTTTTTGATATTCATTCCTTTCCTAATGCTATGAGGGATATGAATATCAATAAAAAAACTGAAATAATTTTTTTAACTTTTTTCTACAGCCGTGATTTTAAACTGTTTCCAAGGGTCATATGCGGCGTGCTTTATGTTGTCTATAAAACACTCCATTCCATTTAAAGCACGGAGTACTTTAAGAGGTTATAAAACCTTATTTGTGAAGATTAAATGTACAGTTATTATATCGGACCGATTTGTATGCGGAGCCCCGAGTGCCCGATTGGAGAGGGGCGGAGCCCGATGGCCCCTTTGGAGAGGGGCGGAGCCCCGAGGGCCCCCTTGGAGAGGGTTGGAGCTCCAAGAGCCCCCTTGGAGAGGGGCCGAGCCCTGAGGGCCCCCTTGGAGAGGGGCCGAGCACTGATGACCCCCTTGGAGAGGGGCGGAGACCGATGGCCCCCTTGGAGAGGGGCGGAGCCCTGAGGGCACCCTTGGAGAGGGGTGAAGCTGCAGGAGCCCCCTTGGAGAGGGGCCGAGCCCCAAGGGCCCCCTTGAAGAGGAGCGGAGTCCTGAGGGCCCCCTTGGAGGGGGGTGGAATTCCGAGGGCCGCTTTGGAAAGGGGCGAAGCCCCTAGGGCATTTAAGCTAACAAACTCCTCGGCTGTAGAAAAAATATTGAAGCCAACTCGTGTTTTACAGTTTAAAAATCTCGGTCGATCATAAAATTCTCGCTTCACTCGAATTTTAACATGATCGACCTCGATTTTTAAATCCTTTGTAAAACACTAGTTGCCTTAATAGCTATTAATTAAACAAACTATCTACTTAAGACACCAGTGAAAATATAGGTCTTCGCTTGAAGAATGACAAGAAATACAACAAATTATGCACGTTCTCATTGCTAAAGTTCAATTTTCGAAGAATAAACTGTAAAATTGAATGACACTTCTGACGTTTTCATTTCAAAACTTCAAAATTAAGCGTACGAAACATTGTATGAAATACGTCTAAAGGGAGAGAGAAATAAAGTGATACAGGTTAGAATGAAATGGGGGAAGGTACCGAACTCCGTGATATGTTATTTTAAGATTCGACGTACGTTTACATGTAGTGAACGTATCCTGTAATTATATATCCATGTTCTGAGGCCAACATAGATATAAACCTGAGTTTTTGAGCCCGTGCGTGCACGTCATAACATATTGATGACATCATATCGTAGTACGTTTATATGATCCTTATACAGTCACTAAAAGTACGTTGTTTGACACAATTTAACCTGCAAATTTCGAATTTCACATAGCTTGGCAGCCAACAATGTGAATATGTAATTTTTTATCGTGTGGACGATAAAATTGCATTTTAACGTGAAGTAAAAGGTAGATAAAATACAACTTTAACAATTAGAATTTAATGAATATATTAAATTAATATTTTAAAGATGAAAGAAAAAACCATAACAGGAAAACTAAAGACATCATTATCAATTAATGTAAAATTAAGTGACCAAACTATCTCAGAAAATCAGTACTTTGAAAACTTGAACGGTCAGTCTGTCTTTGTATCTCGCATTGAAATTTTTAATTTCACTTTTCACTGTGGGAATTTGTAGATAACTTAAATTCACATTATTAGGGACGTCCATGAAGCGTCAACGATCATTCTTAGTACTTTATTTTGGGACCGATAAAGCATTGCCAAATTGGAAGTAGCTGCAGTACCCCACAGGGAGATCCCATAAGTCCATATTGATTTAAGAACTATTTTGTAAATTAAGAGTTTATTTTCCAATGATAGTTTAGATTTTCTGCCGATGAACCAGAATAACTTTTGGAGTTGAAGGCCGAGTTGCTTACGCTTTGTGAATGTGTGGGTTCTCCAGGTTAGTCTCCTATCAATGTGGAGACCCAGATATTTGACTGCCTCTGAGTGTGGTAGTTGATGTCCGTTGAGTATTATTGGAGGGCAATTTTCTTTTTTCATAGTGAAGGTTACGTGTTGGAACTTAGCTTCGTTCACTCTGATTCGCCATTTGTTGGCCCACCATTGGATTTTGTTGAGATGAGCTTGGAGATACTTTGAGGCGGCTTGTGGATTGATGTGAGAGGCTAGAATGGCCATGTCGTCTGCGTAGATCGCTGATGTTGTTAGACGCGATGTGGGTAGCTCAGCAGTGTATATTAAATATAAGATGGGGCCCAATGTGCTGCCCTGCGGTACGCCAGAGGAGATAGGGTGTAATGTTGTATTTTCGTCTTTGTATTTTATCAAAACGTGCCTGTTTGTTATGTATGAGCTCAGAAGTTCAAACATCTGGTAGGGTAGGTATTGTTTGAGCTTGTAACATAAGCCTTGATGCCAAACTCGGTCGAAGGCTTTGTCAGGTCATTTTGGTATTTTAATTAGCCATATAGGCTTTAGGGCAGCGTGCCCGTATGCTAAACCCTTTTAGTTACTTATTTGGCTCCATCGTCTAATTCCATAATAATGATTTTGCACATATTTGGCCCCAAACGCAGTATTTCTCGTCAGTTGGAGCACCCCTTTGCTGGTACTTTGGCAGCCGGGTGTTATCGCTCGCAAGAATTCCGAACCTTCTAGAAATCACGCCGTTGAGGCGACTGCGAGGCTTCGTGCTATCTTTGTCACCGGCACTTATTTGTTTTATTGGACGCATCGCCATTGGCTGTCTTTGTTACCGGAACTTATTTGTTTTATTGAGCGCATCGCCATTGGCTGTCGAGAGTCACGTGGTAACGCCGTTTTGGCTCACGCCACTGCAGGGGTCGTAACACTGCTTGCTTGGGCAGTTCAGCTCTGGCCGTTGATCGAAGGAGGTCGCGTGTGATTGTGCGAGTGGCACGTCTTTACGCCAAAGCGTAGGTGTGTGAAGGGCTTCACGGGACCAGTTCTGCGTTCGTGAGAAAAAGGGCTTTCCCTTTGCAACTCGCTGTTTTCGAGGATCTTTCTAGGCAGGACAAAGTAGGCCTCTTTGCCGCCGTAAGTGTGCTCTCAGGAGAGCGTCCTAACGCCGCCATCTTGGCGGATTCCAGCCCGTTTACCCCCAGATGCCGTGTTTTGGCGATTGAGCTGCCACAGACTGCCGCCTTCTACCGACTGACTGCACGCAACTCTCATAGACCGTCTACGGACTAAGGTATTTGTAATTACAACCATTTAAACATATTAACTGTCGCTTGTGCGAGCGGTGGTGCTTTTGTGCTCAACTTTGTGTGGGCGGATGCATGCCCCCTTGCTTGCTTGTCGCGGCTTTTAATGCCGGTTTGAGGCCACCATGCTTCAAGACGCTACTTTGGTAGCGTACTAGTAAGTTCATGTGCGCGAGTTTCGCGTTTCATCGCCTAAATAGCTAAAGAACTCTGCGCCTATATTTTGGTGTTACGTTGGTGCTAACTTTTAATTCAGTAACGTTAGGTGCGCGAGCTTCGCTATATTGTACCGATTAATACATAAATGGAATCAAACGCCTCGCCGTGCTGAGCCTGGCGCGCCCTAATCTGTTCGAGCTCTTTGTTTATGTTTGCGAGGGCTTTGTGCTTTGCTTATCAGATGTTAACCGCAGCCAACGACTGCGTGGGCGACGTAGCAGGGGCTGGCAACTATTCCAAATTCGCATGCCTTAGTGAGGCTATGTTAGCCCCTCTTCCTGGTCAAATATTGCAGTCACGCTGCCCCGCTGCGTAACGAGTTAGGCCTTCAATTAAATCGTCGCGCATTTGTGCGGCGTCGTGTTTTGCTGCTAGCTACACTGCTCCCGTTGCCTTTGCAGGTCGGCGTCTGTTATCGCGAACTAACGCGCCCTTTTCCGGAGTGCGTATTTCTAAACTGTACTCTAATATGTAAAGTGTCGAGCCCACTGCGGCCGGCCACCCATAATGTGTTGTTTACTAGCATAGCGCGTCCATCAGCTGGTGCTTAACGTAAAAAATAACATAAGCTCGGCGGCACGATTTGCTGCCCAGATGTAGTTATCGACCAATAGACGCATATTTAATTAAGGGACGTATTATTCCTATTCAACCTGTGCATGCTTTGTTTCAGATAGCGCCTTTTATAGTGTAAAGATTGGTGTAACGGCGAGACGTGAGAGATCAGAGCGTGCAGGTAGGTCTAGTGGTTGCGCAGTTTCGGCCCAAAGAGTCCCAATATTACCATTCCAGTATTTGCGATCACGAAATTGTAATTTGAGCTTGCAGCTCATGAGAATTCTTATCGACGGAGTATCTTGAATACTTCGCTCCCGTTTAACCGCCCAGGCCCGGTTATTCGGGACAAGACAGGCTTGGTGGCGCCCTCATAATTTTGACGTACCCTATATATATGCCTCAACACGCTTGCCCAGAACGTATCGTGTGACTTACGCCCGACTCCCTGAGCGTTCCAGCCGTGGCCTTTAGCCTGTTTCTAGCAAATCTCAGGGCAAGTGTGCCAGTTTTCTAGGACTGATTCCGTGGTGCGATGCTCACCTTGGGTGGGTGTCGTAAAGTTGTTTTAATACCGTAACAGCTTGTTTGACATCCAAAAACACTGCAGAGCAGTATCTTTTTCCCTCCAAGTCTCTGTATATCTTGTCCGTTATTATGTGCACCTGCTCCACGGTACCATGTTGTTTACGGAAGGCAAATTGATGGTTAGGGATTAGTTCTTGGTCGTCTAAAATTGGCATTAATCTATTCAGAACCAATTTTCAAGGACCTTTGACAGAATGGGGAGTAGGCTTATGGGCCTGTATGATGTAATTTCCGTTGGTGGTTTACCAGGTTTCATAATCATGATTATTTGCGTAGTTTTCCCTTGACTTGAAAAGTGCCGGATTCTGAGGATAGAATTATACAGATGTGTATAGCTTTAGTTGGTAATTGTTTGATAAAGCGATCAGGTCATATCCTGGAGATTTCTTTGTGTTGATCTTTGGCATCTTCGTCCGGGAGCTGACAAAGGAAGGGTGTAAACACTTTGGTGAGATATTCAGCAAAGGCATCGGCCTTTCCTTTGTTGCTGCGAACCCAACTACCGTTTTCCTGTTGGATAGGAGCTAAGTGTGGGGTTGTTTTTTTATTTTTCGCGTTGCTTTCCAAAGCGAGTAGTCTGTTTGTTTGCGCTGAGATTTTCAAGGTAGTTCTGTATTCCTTGATTTTTATGTTAAATAAGGAGTTTTTTAGATGTGATATTCACCCCATTTCAAGATGAATTTGGATCCTTCAACTGGTTTTTTTTAGATGTTTTTTGGCCCTATTATACTCTCGTTTGTCGAGGTCCGATCTGATAAGTTGCCATCGCTGCCTGAGGCGGCGTTTTTCAGCTATTTTGTCTATAAGTGACCTTAATTTTGTCCTTTATGATGATAGGTCAGATAGGTGTATCAACTTACTATTTTGAACCATGGTGTATACAGCATTATGATTCGCAACCTGATCGAAATCGTCGACGTCACTTACAGGTTTGTCTCGGTTTTTTGTTTTTTTATGGCTACGCAGAAGTTCACCAGATTTGCAGGTCTGCGAAATAGAACAGACTGTTCGTATGCTTAAATTTAAAGCATTGACAACTCTCTGTAACACCAAACCATTAGAGTGTTGGTCAGTATAGTACGAAATATTATATTACAGGTGTAAATTACTTACTTCTCTCACAGCAGTTAGCGGTATAAGTACACCACCGTTGTCTCGTTCTCGTTCAAAATGGCTTATCAAAGTGGCAACAAGCTCTTTTGACTTTCTGGGCAAGGCTGTCGACATTTTAGCTTAGAGTTCCCCATACGTTTCCAGCAACGCAAAGTAATTTGTAGCAGTGGAAAAATGTCAGTATAACTTGTTCGCAATGTTCGTTATGTAAAACAACGGATTTTTAAAATGCAAAACTAAACTATATGTCACTGTCAACACCTGTCAAAACCACTGTAACAAGTAAGTCGTTTTAAAAAGCGACATGCGTACGTGTTAATTCCCTGAGCAGAACTTGAAAACACAAAGAACCCCGACGTATTATACATTTTGCTATTGTTCATGGAAATTATGAAATATGAAAACAAAAAAGGTACGGCTATGGCAATATATTGCTATGGTATATATAGAGGTCATGTATGACATTAAATACACTTATTTATTTACATGAATTAAAAAAATGAAAAGTTCAAGACAGTAATTATACTGAAACGATAAGATATAAAAAATTAATAATAAATACAAAGTTGGATGTTGCGTATGACAGAATAAAATTCTATTTGTATCAATTTATAAAGTAAGCACCATTCAAATTTATTTATAACTTAGCAGGCAGGAATAATGGTAGTCTAGGATAAGGATAAAAAATTGGGATGATTATTGAAATAACAAATTTGAAAACGGTTGTAAAAATTTAATTTTGGTGGAAATAAAACTATAAATGTGCCCTTAATTTCATTTAATTTATTACAATCAATTTAAAAAGGGTTTAATAATGACATACAAGGTATAAAAACGTGAATTATAAGAAGAAATAAAATAATATGATTTTAAAAATGAAGAGATGGTAAACTGCAACTAACTAATACGACAAAGAAGTAAGAAGAAAGATTTGGACATAGTTTAATTGGAGTTGGAGTGCAATTTATTAATGTTTACATAATTTGGATTATTAATGACATTTGGAGTTTTTCGAGTACTACGTCTGAGGGACTTCGCACTATTTGGATGAGGACCAGCTGGCTTGTAGTAAAAGGGGTAGCTGTTGGAATCTGGAATTGAATACTGAGGACCATTGGACAAGAGACGGCTTACTTGCAGCAGAAGGTGGAGCTGTTGGGGTTTGCGGACATACTGGTTGTGAACGTCGTGTATGGAGATACTAGAACATAGGGAGGAATACTTTAAGGTTACCACTTTAACTGGAAGGCTACTTACTAGGAAGGATTTGGATATAGGAAGGTTCTAGTACTGACAGCTTGGTTGGAGTTCGAGAGGAAGTGATGGTCTGTTAGTTTATTGGTTGGCAACGAGTGGAAAGCGGTCTAGTTGGTGTTCGGTGTTTTGTGACAGAGGTGTATAGCAGTTTGGATACAAGAGAGAGGTGTATCTTGGAAAATTGAAGCGAGTCTGCTGGATAAGGAACTTAGGTGGGTAAAAAAAGCAGGTATTTTTCTGAATTTATCTAAAATAAAAGACAGTTAACAAGGTTAGTTATAATATAGTTGAATTGACTTACATGTCGTAACATTGGTGGAATCATAAAAGCTTTGTAAAGAAATTTGTTCTGTCATATTAATTTAAAAATTGTCATTGAACGCTGTGTTTTGCATAATATTTGGCAGCAAGCTACTTGCATTAAAATAATTCAATATTAAAAAAATAAAAATAACAAACAACTAACTAGATTTTCTCGAACCACATCCTGAGATAGAGTAATCATGTATATTGTGAAGTATGATTCAAGTTAAAGTTAGTAAAAAGTTTTAAAGTTTCGATACTTGAAATAAATAAAAATGATATACACGTATCCACTGCAATATGAAGCTATATTATTAGCAAAAGCAATTTTAATCATTATTTTATTGAAAAAAAGAGCAGTTTTATATTTTTCAAATGTTGGTACCGAAAACCTTACTAAAAGGCGGATTGATGACGTGCACGCATGGGCTCAAAAATTCAAGTATAGGCCATTCAGTAAACACAAAAACATATAAATTTTTTTGAAGTTGGCATATACGTAAAATTTGTCTGCTAGAGATTCTGTATTTTGTTTTACAAAGGTTTCCATACCTGCATAAAGGTGACTGAATTTAAAATGACAAATAATAAATATCATTTACCGGTTTCAGGATATTAAGCCTTTGTTTACATATACAAAAGTGGGCTGGTAACTAGGTCATAACTTATCTGTAGGGTAATGGAATATTACCCTACATGGCAACCATAACCATATAGCAACCGATAAACTATTGAACATATCACGGATGTTATGAATCATAACAGACTCAGATGTTTTAAAATCCTCGCTCTACGAGCTCGGATTTCAAAACATCTGCGGCAGTTATGATACTCATAACATTCCTAGATATGTTAATAGCTATAATTCAGTGTCAAAGTACATACTCTTCTGGAAATTCTTGCCTGAACTTTTATAAAATTTAATAAAAATACTTATTAATAAATGCTACATCAATAGTATCCAACACAGTATTTGTTTAAAATTCTTAAAAGTAGTTATGACAGATGCTAATTAAATGTCACACTCTTAACCTATTTGTTTTAGTAACTTTTTGTAAGTACATTCCTAGACAAAAGATGCATTTTGGAGGTACACTCGTGAAATTTTAGAAATCAAAGGCCACTTTGTGTTTTTATGTTTAGTGAACAGACTATATATAGAAGTACAAGATACGGCGTGCTGCTACTATAGTTGAACAAGACGCACCATCTATTTCTGTCACTTTCAATGCATGAATTACGTATAGCGCTATCCTTTAGAGAGGTACTTGGACTCGTCATTGAGAGAAATTCTGATAAAATACATTTAACTCGTGTTACATGGTGCCACAGATAGTCTTTTTGGTCTCAAGATGCTACCAAATGTACAAAAGAAGTAATCGTATAAATAAACACAAATTAGAAAACATAACCTCAACAGTCAACAGTTGATAACCTCACTCGATGAGAGGGTGTGCAACTCTAACGCCTTTGAGTTTTACGGTGGATAATAATAGCAATCAAAACCATGTAAACAACAGTTTAACTGGTATAGGTCGTTTATTTTTTAAAGATCCACCACCTGTTGCTTAATGTTGGCCAACGGAAAAATCACTAGTTATAGTTACTTTTGTGAGTTACAAATGTCAATTCTGCAAGTGAGCTGTCACCTTAATTTCATGCGTCAAACAACGCAAGCGCAACTCAGATAAAGTTGAATTTTCAAATTTTTGAATTATGCCTTGGAAAGGAAGGAATTTACTCGACAGGAAATTGAAAACCGCTTTATTCCAATGTTCCCTCGAACTGAAAAACCTAGTCCCTTCTTTAAGTAGCCGACAGCTAGAAGAGAAACTTTCAAATATCTTTGCTGTGATTTCTTTGGGTAAAATTAACTTCAAAATTTTAAACACTAATTATTGTAGGTGTCTATATCTACTGTCCGCCGTATATTACACTCGTTTAATGCCGGCCAGGAAGTACAAACTTCCAAAATTTACGGTGGCCGTAAAAATCTCCATTTTTTATGACCATTTCTTTCGGGAAGAATTACGAAGTGGGGAATATTTCACTCTAACAAAATTGTTAACATTTGCACGGGACATTTTGCAGTATAAAGGGTCCCGATCATTGGTATATAAAATGTTGAAAGCAATGGGATATAAATATAAAACGGAAAATAATAGAAAAATTATTGTCGAAAGGCCATACATAGCGGCGAAACGAATTAAATTCTTAAAAATGTATTTAAGATGCAAAGAAGATTTCCCAATCATAAAATTTGTATACTTGGACGAGACGTCACCTCTACTGCCAAATGTGCAAAATGCAAAATGTGTTGAACATGAATTTGGTTATAAATTCATTATTTGGCCGCACTCCACTTTAAACAAAGCACCTTATTTTCTTCCAGTTGTAAGAATTGATGGAAAGATTTATACATTTATACATCAATCGTGTTTTCTCGGTCAGTCTCAGTTGCATAAGTCGAGAAAAATGGAATTTTATGGCTCCTGCGTCAAAAAACATGATATCCCACAGAATCTGTAACACCCCTCTGCATTACACATTACACCATCCGGTAAATCCGTACCGTAAATCTAATTTTAAATAATTCAAATGCTCAAACTTCCGCCAGGCCAAAAATGTCAGTTTACAATTTACATTTAACAACCTAACCTCAATTTTGAGTCCTCGTTGTGGAAATACCCTAGCCATGTTGCCACGTATTACTTTCAAAGAACATGCGACGTTAGTGGATCTTTAAATAAAAAACGGCCTATAGGTCCGCTAACAAGTAAAATTTTCATGTAGCATCATTTTTCATGATAACTTTTTTAGGTCACCATGTCGAATCGTTTTAACTTGTCAAAGGCTGTCTGAAAGGAAATTAATGATCCTGATAAAATAAATTAGCGAACACTACGTTGCTCTGAAACTGAGTTTGTCCTTTACAAGATGCACCATTTTGAAGAATGGTAGAAAATGACCTTTTGCGACTTCAAGAATGGTGTTCGAAGTGGCTGTTAGAGCTCAACGAACAAAAATTCTTGTTGCACATGGGATACCACAACCCTAGCTACATGTATTTTCTGTACAATGTGCTTATACAGGCGGTTTATCAACAAAAAGATCTTGGGGTCACCTTGTCGTCGGATTTTAAATGGGAGTAGCACCTACCTAGTTTCGATCGCTTTTAAAAACGTCTCCTCAACTTTCAGCGAAAATTTATAAAACCTATATTCGGCCAATTTTGGAGTATGCGTCTTGCTTTTGGAAGCCTTACCTTGCTAAAGACATTCATGCTCTTGAACTGACCCAGAGACGTATCACCAAGTTATCGCCAACTATTTGAAAACTGCCATATGAACAGAGGCTGCAGGTATTGGGGCTATCATCGATTTCTGAAAGACATTTAAGAGGTGACCTAATAGAAACATATAAAATCCTCCATGGTTACTAAACTGTAGTCATTGAAGGGTTTGTGACTAGTGAGAATGTGCGGTTGCGTGGCCACGAGTTCAAGCTAGTGCGCGAAAGATTTAATAAAATGTGTCGACAGTTCTGTTTATTCAACAGAATTTTTAGAGATTGGAACGCTCTTCCCGAGTCAGTTGTCTGTGCGCCTTTAGTAAACGCCTTGGACAAATTGAGTGGTTAATTTAAGTTAAGTTAATAGCTGTAGTTGTATAATTTCATTCTGTAAAATTTTCAAGTTTGCAAGTGTTGCAAGTAGAATTCTTTATCTTATTATTTACTACATTGTTATGTGCCTTCAATTTTAATTTTTAGTTGAGTTTAAATATCTTATTAACTCTAGTTTTCGATTGATATGTTTTATCGGCTCAGCCGTCTAATACTATAAATAAATAAATAAAACGGAAGCAGAACTTTGATACATGCAACAACGGGGAAAATGCAGAATCCGAGGCCAATATCCTTGCTATTGTTAATATTAATAATTATTTAATGTTCTTTCTCTACTAACCATAACCAAAATTATAAAGAAAAGAGTTAGCAGTGTAATTGGCCTCGGATTCTGCATTTTAGCCCAAAACAGCTGGTTATTAAATAAATAGCCGTGTTTATTTGATTGTGCAGTATGAAAAAGACCCATTTTCAGAAAAAATTAGTAAGCATCTAGTATTTTTCATTTTTATGTGCCTTGCAAGGATTTGTTTGTAGGAGTATGGTACTCGAGCCACCCGTGATTTGGTCTAAGCCAAAATTTAAAATTGGTAATTTTTTAAATTTCTATAGCAAAGTAGAGACAACATGTGAAGAAGTACCTAGAAACGACCCGTTAATAATAATAGGAGACTTCAATGCTAAGATTGGAAAGGAAGGGAACAATACAGAGGTAGCAGGAAAAGAAACCATTCACGAAACCACGAATGACAATGGAACAAGACTATGCACCCCAGCTGCAATTACACGAAATTTATACATAAAAAAGAACACAAAATCACCTGGATGATACCCGGAAAAACATATGGGAACCAAATAGATCACGTACTACTCTCAAGAAAATGGACAAGAATTGTACAAGTATGTTAAAGAATATGAGAATAAATCTTCTGCTTCTAATAATGTGCAGTCCTCAATATCATTCTTTTCATCACTAAGAACTTCGATATCAATCACATCTTCCTGAACCCCATTTGACAAGAACGCGCAACCAAATTTATATGGCTTGCTGGAGCTTGCACCTCAGTTGCGTGGTAATTAACAGTTACTATTTTTTTCCAACCCCCACACATCTGCATGAACTGCTGTTATTTCCCACATTCGAATTTGATGAAAAACATGATGAGAGTGTGGACGAGCAGCTGAAGAAGCAAAAGGAAACATTAACCTCAACTTTACAGTTCATAATTCATTCAGAAGTTAGGTGCCTTGAAAAACTGTAGGGAATCAATCCTTTTTGAAGCTTGGATAGGGAACTTTTTTGATATTCATTCCTTTCCTAATGCTATGAGGGATATGAATATCAATAAAAAAAACTGAAATAATTTTTTAAAGAAGGTTTTAATTAAACAAACTATCTACTTAACACACCGGTGAAAAGATAGGTCTTCGCTTGAAGAATTACAAGAAATAGAACAAATTATGCACGTTCTCATTGCTCAAGTTCAATTTTCGAAGAATAAACTGTGAAATTGAATGACACTTCTGACGTTTTCATTTCAAAACTTGAATATTAAGCGTACGAAACATTGTATGAAATACGTCTAAAGGGAGAGAGAAATAAAGTGATATGAAATGGGGGAAGGTACCGAACTCCGTGATATGTTATTTTAAGATTCGACGTACGTTTACATGTAGTGAACGTATCCTGTACTAATATATCCATGGAAGCCAATAGAGTCCCTGTATAATATATCTTACTATATACAGGGACTCTAGAAGCCAACGTACTTTGGCGCCATCTGTTGGGTTTTTGATAAATTATCTGTAACGTAGGCACGACTTCCTAGATTAATATTAATCCAGAAGGCCGTGGACGTATGCAACCAAGCGCACAAACGCAACGTAATGTAGCGCCTCTACAAACTATAAAAAACGTCTTGAACTAAAAATGCGACGGGCCGCGTAGAGACGTCAGTCTCGCACTAATCCAGGAGGCCGTGAGAAAAGCATTCGACATTAACCCTAGAACCACAAGGTGGCGTCGCAGGCGACCGCCGGAATTGATTATCCAGTAACACACTGATAGTCGAGTGAGAAAGTGTCTGAAGTTTTGTCAATTTCAAGTTATTTCGGCCCCGGTCGCATACGACGCCACCTTGTATTTTAAGGGAAAAAATTCGCCAAGGTGTGTAGTGCAAGTTTTTGTATATATTCACATTTTACATATATTTTATTTATTTTAGAGCATCACATTCATTAGTATGGAGTCGAAAAAACGTAGATTAGATGATCCCGGAACCAGTTATAGTACGTATGAATGGAAACGCCCTTTACGAAAGTTTGA
Organism: Agriotes lineatus; assembly: GCA_940337035.1. Classification (NCBI taxonomy): domain Eukaryota; kingdom Metazoa; phylum Arthropoda; class Insecta; order Coleoptera; family Elateridae; genus Agriotes; species Agriotes lineatus. The sequence continues at coordinate 6,666,252 of OW679196.1, read as the reverse complement.
GTTACAAAAATATTTGGATGAAGATATCAGTGACTCTGACGATATATTGGAAAGCGAGAAGAGTGAAAACGAAGATGTTATAGAAACCAACGATATCGAGAATGACGAATTTGATGCGGTAGATCCAGATATAGAAAATTATGATTTACCTGATGCAACCATACAATCTACAAGCAAATGTAAGCAGCAAACAAAAAGTGTGATGTACTCTAAAAATGGACATCAATGGCACGTAAATAGTTTTCACGCCAAAAACACTAGAACTTTCATAAAAAATATAATAATTCATTTACCAGGGCCAAAAGGTCCAGCCAAGAATATAACTGATTCAAAGAAGATATGGGACCTATTTTTTACGGACGAACTTTTAGATATAATTGTCAAGTGTACTAATGATGAAATTAAAAGAAAAAAGATTCGTTACAATACACAGCAGTGGTACATTGGAGCAACAAACCGTATTGAAATAAGTGCACTATTTGGACTTTTATATTTGAGCAGGGTTTTGAAGAAAGCGCACTGGACGATTTATGGCCACCGCTTTTGGGACCTGTATTTTTTAGGATTACCATGAGCAAAATTCGTTTCGAGTTTCTGGTTAACTGTTTGAGGTTTGACAATAAGGAAACAAGAGATGAGCGAAAGAAAAATGACAAATTTGCTGACATAAGGGAAGTTTGGGAAATGTTCGAAATAAGTTGCAGACATAACTACACTCCATCAGAATATGTAACTATCGATGACACGCTTTTGGGATTTAGAGGTCGTTGTCCCTTTAAAATGTATATCCCTAACAAACCGCACAAATATGGTCTGAAATTGGTAACAATGTGTGATGGAATAGTATATTACATACCGAGGTGAAAAGTGTTTCATTCCTGTCGAGAGATTAAGTAGTTAACCGAGACGCGTAGCGTCGAGGTAAACTTTATCTCGAAACAGGAATGAAACTTTTCACCGTGGTATGTATACTATTTTATTCGCAACCACTTTATTCTAAACAATAATTGGAAAAATTATTATATTATGATACGACAGGTTGTGACGCGCATGAATGGATGAACGAGATTCCCAGTGTCCCTACCTACTCACCGGTCGGAAATGGATCGCGCATGAATGGATCAACGAGATTTTCATTGTCCCTACCTACACAGCGGTCGGGAATGGATTCATTTCCAACCGCCAATCATTTTTCCAACCGGTTGGAAAGTTACAAGTTGGGAATAGCTCATTTTCCAACTTTTTAAAAGTCAGTAATGATCGTATTACATATATGGTTGCGAATAATAGTTATTTATTAGACGAGTGTGGAATGTTACACATTAGTCACGCAAGAAATATTAGCCACGAGACCGTCAGGTTGAGTGGCGAATTTTCTTAAGTGACTAATGTGTAATTCCACACGAGTTTAATACAAAATTTTATCCAACACCTCCATATATTGTTCATGTAGGTAATTATTTTGAAAATTTATTTGACAAATAAACGGGGCTGTGCGCGCTATTGCGCGGTCTACCCTATTCAATTTACCACCATTTTTAGGGCTATTACGTTGGGCCATTCCGTTCTGTTACACACTACGCCCCTGCCTCCCCCTGCCTTCCACCTGACCAAATAAGGGGGCCCTCGGGGATCCGCCCCTCTCCAAGGGGGCCCTCGGGGATCCGCCCCTCTCTAAGGGGTCCTTGAAGTTCCGCCCCTTTCCAAAAGGACCCTTGGGGCTCCGCCCTTCTCCAAGGGGGTTCTCGGGGCTCCGCCCCTCTTCAAGGGGGCTCTTGGGGCTCCGCCCCTCTCCAAGGAGCCCTCGGGTCTCCGTCCTTATCCAAGGGGGCCCTCGGGGCTCCGCCCCACTTCAAGGGGGCCTTGGGGCTCTTCCCCTCTCCAAGGGGGCCCTCGGGGCTCCGCTCCTCTCCAAGGGGCAACCAGGGCTCAGCCCCTCTCCAAGGGGGCCCTCGGGGCTCCGCCCCACTCCAAGGGGCCCTTGGGGCTCCGCCCCTGTCCAAGGAGGCCCTGGGGTGCCAAATGTTAATTTGAATAAAAAATAGTGTTGCATCTAATTTTATTATTCATGGTTCTACATTCTCTCACTAGTGACTTTTTGAATATTCTCTCACTAGTGAGTAATATATCACATTACTTATGCAAAATCAACATAATAATAGTGTTATTATATGGAGGTGTTGGATAAAAACATATTACATGTGTTCTGCAAAACCTTATATTGGAAAACAGAAAAGAGAGAGCCAATATTCGATTCCCACACAATATGTTCTAGAGTTGACTGAAACTATACATGGGACAAACAGAAACTGCACGATGGATAATTGGTTTACTTCTTACGAGGTCGCAGAGCAAATGTTAAAAAATAAACTAACAATAGTTGGGACACTAAGAAAGAACAAACCTGATATACCAAAACAACTAGTGGAAACTAAAGCTAAGCCAGTTGATTCGTGTATGTTTGTTTTTGATAAAAACAGTACCTTAGTTTCATTTGTACCAAAAAAAAATGAAGAGACGAAAAAGCCTGAAATCATATTATTTTATAACCAAACAAAAGCCGGTGTTGATACGTTCGATCAACTATGCCATTCAACAACAGTCTCAAGGAAGACCCGAAGATGGCCACTTCGAATTCTGTATGCCATGCTAAATACAGCAGGAATAAATTCATATGTGATTTATAAATGCAACGCAAATAACACCAAAGTACAGAAACGGTCTAATTTTTTGAAGGAACTTTCCTTCTCCCTAGTTGAAGATCATTTGAAGAACAGAATGAAAAATGGTCGCCTACCAAGAGAAATAAGAAGTCATATTAGGCAAGTTTGGAACTGTGAGGAACAAGAAGACACTACACAAAGGCCAATAGAATCCCTAGGTCGATGTGAATTTTGCCCTCGAAAATAGAACAGGAAGGCCCGGCATAAATGTGAACATTGCCATAAAAGCATATGTGCCGAACATCGTCTCAGCATTTGCGTTGATTGTAAATAAGGTTATTTACTAAAAAAATGGTTTCATAATTATATAGTTATATATTTTTTGTTTTAGTTTTTAGGTTACAAATGATTTAGAAATATGTTTTAGTAATATATTATCATATTTCTTTAAAATATAAAAATAAATGTCTTCCTCTTTTTAAACCATTTGAAATAGATATTATATTTTTCCAATGTTAAATATAGGCCAGTCATTTAAAACAATTGCACAGTTCTGATTTTTTGGGATGTTGTTAGGATAGCTACCAATAGTGTAAAACCAAGTTTGCAGCTTCGAAAGACCTGTGCTAACTGCGTGGTGCTCGAAAAACCTTTTCTTTTTCGGACTTTTTTCAGTTTTTGGCTTATTACTTCTAAAAGCCCTGTACACTTTTAAAGTAGACAAAATTTTCTACAATTTGAGTGTGATAGCAGCTTCGTAGGTCCAATACCTCCCGAGATAGAGCGCTTCAAAGATTGGCTATTTTTCCCAAAAAGTTCGAAATTGTAGTTTTAGCCGCCTTCCGAGCAGAATATCTGTTAAAATAGTCATCCTACGAGGAAAGTTGTAGAGCAGTTACTTAGCTTTAATTTAAGTATAAGCGGAACTCTATAGGACCAATAGTTCCCTTGTTATCAGGAAAAAACAAGAAATTAAGGAAATCGGATTTTTCAAGAATGGAACTTTTGTTATTAATATTGCATTATAAAAATGACATTACATTTATAAATTTAATTTATTGTTATATACAGTGTATGCCAAAAAGTCGGCATAATATGGGAAAGATTTTTATTTTTGATTTTTCATTGTAACTTCTGTTATTAATATTGCACAGTTACCTATAGAATGTTATAAAAATGACATTACATTTATAAATTTGATTTTTGTTATATACAGTGTACGCCAAAAAGTAGGCATAATATGAGAAAGTTTTTTATTTTTGATTGTTTCAAAAAAACTTTTTATGTCAATAATTTGTGCTTGTCTAAACACCTATTCAGCCCCTATCATATATACCGAGTGATTTTTACTTATTTATAAAATGGAGTTTTTCGCAATTCTCAAAATCTGAAAAGTGCTGTTTCGGAAATTAAGTAATATTTGTTCTAGAGTGTGTTATTGTTAGCTAACTGAACAATCTCAAAACCAGAAAACCCCTAATTTTTTTCAACTTCAGCTAAAAATTAATTTGTCAATGTTTTAAATATCTTTTAAAATTTCACATACCAAGACTTAATATTGAAATTCAATTTTTTTATGTGAAGACTAAAAATCTATGGTAATAAAAAATAATATTCAATGTTAATTATTTTTTTAGATTTTTATTATTTACCGAATAGTATCATGTTTGCATAATTTTTACGTTTTTTATGCAAGGCGCTTTTTAGGAGAAAATTTTTCAATTCTAATTAATCTCTATTTAAATGGCTTCAAGAAATTTTAATCTAGCCCTGTTAATGAATTACTGTCAGCTGTCATTACCACAGCACACACGATTTCACTTCGAATTGGAGGGTTTCTACTCAATGCATCAATGTGTGCCATTTGTGCAGCCGGGCGATTGACAAACCTCAAAAGTGTATTCCTGAAGTTCAAGGATCCACCTTCCAATACGTGGATTTAATGTCTTTTTTGTCATCGCGCTCCTCACAGCCGCGCAGTCTGTAACGACTTTAAATCGTTACCATACAAGTAGTGTCTAAATCTTTTTATTGACAACACAATCGCTAAGCACTCCAATTCAAACGAGTGATATCTTTGTTCCGTTGGCGTCGTGTGTTTACTGTAATAACCGACAACGGTTTCAACACCATTTGACAACTGCACTAACATACCAGCGATACCAATCGGCTCGCATCCGTATACAACATGCTATCCTTTTGCGGATCGAACAGTTCTAATATGGACTGTGTAACTAAGGCTTCTTTGAGTTTACTAACAGCCTGATCCTGCTCAGCGTTCCAAGACCATGTAGCTCCCTTTTTTAGGAGATTTGTTAGAGTTCGCGACTTTTGTGAGAAACGCGGAACAAACTTTCGAAAATGTCCTACCAAACCCAGGAATTGTCGCACCTGGTGCACATCTTTCGGGCACGGAAAGTCAACAATGGCTTGGATTTTCTGCTGACTAGGTTGAACGGTTCCGTCTTTTATAGAATAGCCTAGGTACTCTATTTCCGTTTGGCAAAAGAAACACTTAGCCAAGTTAAGGGTAATATTATTGGCTCTGAATAAAGTTAGTACTTCCTTCAGGTGTCTATTCCTTTTTCAATCGTTTTTGAAGGGATTAGCAAATCGTCCAGATACACAAGTACTTTAGTAAAACGGAGGTTGCCTAATATAGTATCCAAGGCCCGTTGGACACATACGGCGCGTTTGACAGACCAAATGGTACCTTGAGGTATTCAAATTTACCTTCAGCAGTTACAAAAGCAGTATACTTGACAGAATCGGGCGACATTTTGATTTGGTGATAGCCAATTAAGAGGTCGAGACTTGTAAAATACTGATATCCCGAAAGTCGGTCAATCAAATCCTCTATTAGTGGGTAACGGGTAAGGATCTCGCTCAATAATTTTATTCATCTCCCGATATCGACACATAATCGTTTGCCACCTGTCTTCTTCGTTACCATCACTACAGGACTAGAGTAGGGAGAGCTTGAGGGTTGTATAGCCCCATTGTCAAGTAGGCGAGCCACTATCTTACGTAGCTCAAGTTTCTCAGCTTCGGCGAGCCGATAAGGTCTGCTAGCAACGTTTTTATCGGATGTTAAAACAATTTTCATTTCGACATTGGGAACCGCGCCTATTTCAGCGGTATCGTCGGAAAAGCACGAACCGAAAGCCGCGATTAAATCACTTATGACAATGAGACGGTGGTCATCGAGCTTGCCAACATTTATTTGTTTCGAGCAACCAATCTGATTCACAAAGGGCGCGTAACAAAATGTCAAACAGGAACCAACTCGTTTATACTTGATGGTTGGGTCCTCTGTAAAGTTCTGACCGGCAAGTACATCAACACCGGGCAAGCAGGTCGCGACTTCCACAAGTTCAATGTTTAGTTCAACCCCGTCGATCTTAACCGCACAACAAACGCTTTTTGTTATAGGATTTCAGTACCACCAAAAGTAAGCAATATTTGTCCAGATGGCAACTGCCGTGTCTCTAACTTATGGTGTTCGACCAATTTTCGCGAGATAAGGGAACATTCAAAAAATCAGAACTGTGCAATTTTTTGCGACCTAACGCGATTTTTGTGTCTACGGTTACTGGCCTAATATCTACATATGAGATTTATCTCGGATTAAAGGGGTAAATTAAACACAACACGCCCTGTTCAACCACTGCTCTTTATTTTCACGAGTTTTCAGCTACAAGTCAAACCCCAGAATGAATATTTGAACAGAAATCTCGATACTAATAACTTCTCGTTTTTATGAGGTTTTACACCACTAAACAAAACAGTCGGGGTGTGAACGCCGCCCCGCCCAATTAGCCGCAAGGAATTTGGAATTCGTCTCGGCCTTGCAGTCGGACCCGGGAAAGGTCGTCAGGGTTGATTTCCATTGCCCTCGATAAAAATCCACAGCAATGCTCACATATACGATTCGACATTATATTTAACTAGTAACCAGTGAGACAAATGTCTCATTTAATAAAACAAAAAAGACCGTCCCGGACGGACCAGCGTCCCGGACGGACGGAAATGACGTGATTTCTCGAAAACCGGAAGTGTCACGTGACTGAAATTCGGTTCCTGACCTGACATGACCATTCCAAACATATAACTTTCATAACTTTTTTCTCTATCTCTTACGGTTTGGCTGCTGAAACAGCGTCCCGGACGGACCAGCGTTCCGGACCAGAACTTCCCTCGTTGACATTGTGACATTAAATAATTTAAAAAATTAAATTAAGTTAAGAGTAAAAATATCTTCACATTTCTAATAAATTAAATGTGGTGAGGCACTAACACTCCATGAAGGAGCTTGGCCTGCAAGGCGCAAGGTTAGAGCTTCCGTATCCTCGCTCTCACACCCGGCTGTCGCGTGTCAAATTCGCGACACGTGGTGATGTGGTGACCATCACGCATTAGACAACCGCATTATTACCTCTTGTTCTTTCGAACGCAGGTCCCCAATTATTTAAAGCGACTGGGTAGGCCGCCCGCCAGGCATCGACCACCAAATCTAGCTTACATTATGGGCTTACGATAGCGGTATAAACTACGCGGTCATAGCAGAACTCAAGCAGAGTGTTCACCCTGTATATGTTGGGTCCAAAATATGCCCTCTTTCGTCCAGGGTAAAAACCTGAGCTACGTGCAAAATATGACCTTTATGTAACTAATAGTTATTAAGTTAAACAGAGTACTCAAGCAGAGCAGAATTTAATTTTTTAAGGTGCTCATCCTATATATATTTGACCGAAATTTTCTCGGTTTCGAGCCAGGTAGACATATAATCTGCATGTACAATATCGTCTTCCTCCAACAAATAGTTTTTGATTTATACCCACAGATAGACAGACGGAATTGAGGAAACTTGTTATTCCTCATTTAGCGACCCTGAAAGGTGAAGATCTGAAGAAATCTCAGAAGGTGTTTTTTCACGATTAGAATACCACCTTCGTCTTTTAGACGAGAGAAGTAAAAAGTACTGAAGCTAGAACGAACTTGTTTCGACCTAGATTTTTTTCTGATGTGTTTTTGGTTTATTTTTCGCTGGAAAGATGAAACATAGATACTAATATACGAAGGTTTCGGAAAAGTACCCAAAACATATAATAAATAATAGAACGCCACATAAAAGTTCTAGATATTCACTTCTTATTTACTATTATCATTTAGAAACCTAAAATGTATCTCTGACAGTTTGACACTTTTATTTTCTATCTGTATCTAAAATTTAGTCATTTTAATTAACGCATTGGAGTAAAACATCGGTACGTGGTTGAATACGGATGTGATTCTCTCTAGTGCAGTGCTGCTTTATTGAGAACTTTAAAATTAAAAATCATTAATCCGAGTACATACCGTACACTTGTAATCTATAATATAATTTTCCTTAATGTGTGTTTGTCTGTGGCACAACATAAAATCTCACGTTCCGGCTTCACAGATGTTTATATTTGTTTAGGTTTTGTTTTTCTTATCTTAGCGCTCGCGGTTCGGAGCTTGACCTTTCGCGTATTCTATTTCATGTGCGCGTAGCGCGCAATTTGCTTGTAATAAATAAATTGTGACGATTTGAAGCCGGCTTGTGCAATCGGCCGCAGCCGGCGGGCTGTGCTGTGCGACTGATTACGTGTTTGCGCGGGAGATATATAAGTAGAAAAACCAACATTAAAATAGAAAACCTCCAGCCACAGAGGTTTTTCGTCGAAATGAATAACTTACAAATCGAATTATCTTCTTTGCAACATGAAAACGTACAAAATAAACAAAATTCTATAAACCAGCCCAGCTACGCACAAACCACTAGTAGCACTCCATCAATTAAATAACCCAGTAAAAAGCAAGCAATTATCGTAAACGCCATAGAAAACGTTAAAATCATGGACTACATATACGCAATTGGGAAAATAATAAAACCAAACAACATAATCGCGGCATCTAGGTTATCAAATGGGCGCATCTGCATGTATCTTTCCACCGAACATCTTGTAGATAAACTAACACAAGAACACAAGACAATCATTGTTGCAGACCAACAAGCTAGCATCCGAAAAATGATCACCCCTTCCAGAAAAATCATCCTCTCTAATATTTGTCCCACAATCCCAAATCCCGAAATAGAAAGTACCCTAATAGGCTTCGGACTAAAGCTAATGTCACCATTCTACAATATTAGGGTTGGAATTCCTGACCCAGCATATGCGCATATAATGAGTTTTAGGCGTTTTGTATACGTAGAACCAAATGAAGACTTAACAATCCTGATTCAACTATAATTACATTTGAAGGTGACAAATACAGAATCTATATTCAAGAGGATATTCAGAAATGCTTTAAATGTGGACAAGACGGATATGTGGCTAGCAAATGCCAAAATATATCAATCAGCATGGCAAGTTTTAGAAAACCCTGAGCAAAACAAAGAAAGAAAACGTTTACACACCCAAATTAGCGAAGAAACATCCAGTGACAACGATGCCGGCGCCACAACAACAGAACAAGAACACCAGGCATCTGACTCGTTCACACAACCCGAAAATATAAAACCAATCCAGAAAAAACAAAATCGAAGCACGAAAAAAGCAAATCCCAAAAAACCAATATAATGGAAGATTTGGAACAGATGTTGGCTCCGCTAAAAGATGTACTACAGACACAACCAGATAATTACGAAATAACATACAAAGACCTTAAAAAATACATAAGTGAAGTATACTCTGCCAAGATCCTCTGATAGTAACTTTAAAATACACCAAAGATGTGCCAACGTTTTTAAGAACACTAAAAAACGTAAGAGAATTTCTAAAGGAAAGGAAAATAAAATACCGATTTACTCGAATAATGTCAAATATTCAGAAAAGTCTATGCATGGATGGCACAGACGACGATGATTTCACCGACAGTAGCTCTCAGTCAATACATAAAAAATGACTTCCCCACAAAAAAACATCTTCAAAATCATCCAGTATAACTGTAATAGATATTACAACCGATTCAATGAATTACAAATAATGATCCAAGAAATTCAACCAAAAGTAATCTGTCTACAAGAAACCCATCTCAAAAACAAAGATGCACCAAAACTTAAAAATTTCAAATATATTCCAAAAACCGTGACCTAGTGGCGGATGGGGAGGAGTTGCCATATTGGTAGGCGAAAACATACCAACAGAAGGTTTTCCAATGACATCTAGTCTCGAGGCGGTGGCAGTGCAAATATCAAATACGAGGGTCACTCTATAGATTGTGAGATACAAGGTAACTATTAACAATGGTTCACTTTTTCTTTTATTTATGTTGAAAGTAGTCCCCTTCAAAGTCGATACATTTTTGTAATCTTCGCTTCCACTCTCCAAAGGCAAAATGCTAGTCACTTGGTTTTAAGGTGTTTAAAAAGCTGCATAACCCCAGTTTCAATCTCCTCTACAGAATTAAACGACGCCCCCTTAGATGCTTTTCCAATTTAAAGAAAAGCCAGAAATCACACATCGCTAAATCCGGAGAATAGGGTGGATGTGGAATAACCTTGACTTTATTTTCTTTCAAGTAATCTACTGTTAATTTTGCGGTATGAGAAGAAGCGTTGTCATGATGTAAGAATAAACCTTTTACCCTAAGCTCCTCTAGCACCTGAGGAAAACAGACAGTGGTATACCAGTTTGCTGTTACTGTCTTCCGATGTTCTAGCCAAAAGACTTTACCAATCCCGTGCTCCTGAAGAATACAGCAAACATCACTTTCTTCATTGATCGCTGTTTTTTGGCGTCACCGGAGCTGGGCCATCTTTGTAGATCCACACCTTACTCTCCTGAGGAGTTGGACAGTCGTAAAATAAAATATAGGTTTCGTCACCAGTAACAATTTTAGAAATAATACGTTGCCCACCATCATTCAAAAAATTAAGGGTATCGCGGCTGATTTGCAAACACTCGGCTTTGTGCTCGTGAGTAAGCTTATGCGGCATCCAGGCGGAAAACAACTTTCTTTAGTTTTAGTTCTTGATGTAAAATTCTTGAAATGACTCGGATTCAATACCAAGGGACTCTTCTATCATGGCATACGTAACTTTGTTGTCCTTTTCTACCATTTTTCTAACAGCTTGGATATTTTCGGCAGTTACTGCAGTTTTTGGACGTCCTTCACGGGTGCCATCTTTAAGAGTAACACCGTCCTTTAGAAACTCCATACCATCGAAACACTGTTGCTCTAGATCGACTTTTTTCTCCGAAAGCGGATTTCATTCTATCCAAGCACTCAACTTCGCTCAAACCACACTAGAAATCATAAAATATCATAACGCGAAAATGCTCTCGGCTGAGATCCATTTTGACTGATCTTTCGAAATTGTTTTCGACGGGAATGGCATAAGCTTTCTAGATCATATTTTGCATAGTAATCTAGATTGGATTGAAGTTTTTAATAAAAGAAGTAGGGGTCTTCTAAGATGTTTGAGTTTTATGTATCTCATTATATATAGAGTAACCCTCGTATATGTGCCTGAGAGAATAACTATTTGTAACATATACATACCGCAGGGCCATAAACTGGAGCCTGATCAAGTGGAGAATCTGGTGCGACAACTGCCTAAACCCTTTATACTGGTTGGGGACTTCAATGCACATAATACAATGTGGGGATCAAAACAAACACATGCGAGAGGAAAATTAATAGAAAAAGTAATAAGTAACAACGACATCACTCTACTAAACGATAGCCGTCCTACACGTCATGACTCTAAAACAAATACTTTCACTGCAATAGACCTTTCACTTTGTAACTCAAAATTTAAACCAGAAATATCATGGAATCCACACTTTTACTCATATGGTATTGACCATTATCCTCTGCTTATGGAAATACAGAAACAAAATTCTTCCAAAATAAAAACAAAACCTAGATGGAAAATATCAAACGCCGACTGGACAAAATTCGAAGCGATAATAAACCCAGGCAACATCCCGCTTAATATATCGAGAGATCCAAAAAAAAACTGTTGCTCAGCGGGCTGTGGAAATTCAACGTATGAATAATATGTTGGTGACACTGTACGTCAATGTCAAATTCGAGGTTAGCAGGTTAGGATTTGCGTCATTTTGTGTCATAACTGATGAAAACCTAACCTGATTACCTCGAATTTGACATTGACGTACAGTGTCACCAACATATTATTCATACGTTGAATTTCCACAGCCCGCTGAGGAACAGTTTTTTTTGGATCTCTCGATACATACCGTACAAGAATTCACCAAATATCTCACTGATAAAATCCTAAACGCTGCAGAGCAAGCAATTCCCAAAACCAAAAATGTAAGGACGCAAAAACATCGAGTGCCGTGGTGGAATGAAGCATGTAAAGAAGCAATACGTAGAAAAAGAACAGCTTTCAATGATTGGAAAAAAGGTACAATAGAAAACTTAATCGACTACAAGAAGGCAAGAGCAGTGTTAAGGAAGGTTATAAACGAGGAAAAACAAAAATCATGGGAAAAATACGTCAGTTCTATAAACTGTAAGACAGATTTAAAACAAGCTTGTAATAAATTGAATAAAATACAAGGTAAACATAAATATTTCAATATATCCTTATTGATTATAAACCAACGTAAAATTACTTCAAAGGAAGAAATAGTTGAAACTTTAAGTAGTCACTTTGCTCACGTATCTAGTCTAGAAAACTATTCCAATGAATTCATAAGCTATCAAAAAACAGTTGAAAATGAAAAACTAGATATTACAACCGATAACAAAGAACTTTATAATAATGAATTCACATACAAAGAATTGGAGTTTGCTCTGAGAAACAGCAGCGGTTCGTCACCTGGTCCAGACCGTGTTCACTATGAAATGTTAAAGCACTTACCGAAAACAGTAATGATGGAACTTCTACCGTTGTACAACAACATATGGATGCAAAACATCTTCCCAGAAACTTGGAGGTACGCCGAAGTAGTTCCTATACTAAAACCCGCTAAAGAAAAGACCCTGCCTACTAGCTACCGACCTATACATTTAACAAATACCATGTGTAAGATTATGGAAAAGATAGTTAAGAAAAGGCTGATGTGGATTCTTGGAAAAGAAAATAAAATTATACAGGAGCAAAGTGGATTTCAATCCGGAAGGACAACGCTCGATAACATAGCAAAGTGAGAAATGGAAATTAAAAATGCGTTTATACACAAAGAAGATGTCACAGTAGTCGTATGAGACATAATGAAAGCCTTTGACATGACGTGGAAGCACAAAATTATTGCAACACTGGCTAAATGGGGAATCAAGGGAAGCCTTCTGCAATTTATTAAAATTTTTCTAGCTGATAGGAAATACGCAGACACAAGAAAATGGGCTACCGCAAGGATCTGTTCTAAGCACAACCCTTTTTCTAATTGCTATAAACGACCGAATAGAACACATACAAACAACAGTAAAATGTATGCTTTATGGTGACGATCTGATAATATACTGTGCAAGTTCGGACCCTATATATATTAAAAAAAAATTACAAAATGCCATCGACCAATTAGAAATATGGAGTAACGGACTCCAGTTCTCGGCTGAAAAAACCAGCTGCATCACATTTACTAAAAAGTATAACTGCACCCACCCAATACTGACAATGAAAAAGAAACTATTAAATAATGCTGACCACATAAACTATCTTGGTATAATTTTTGACAAGAAGTTAACTTGGACCACCCACATGCAAAAAATTAAGGAAAAGTGTCAGAAAACTCTCGACTTATTAAAAGCTGTATCTCACCATAAATGGGGCATCAGCTGTGACATCTTGATAATACTTTTTAATAATTTACTAAGATCAAAGCTCGACTACTCAAACTTTATCTATGGTGAAGCTAACTCCAACGTTATAAAACTAATCGACTCTGTTTGTAATCATGGTTTAAGAATAATCACGGGTGCTTACAGGACTAGCCCAGTTACAAGCCTCTATTCAGAAACTGGACAACTTCCACCAACCTACAGAAGACAGCAAAACTTATTAAACTACACACTTGCCGTTGCCACAAATCCTAAGCATATAAATTACACGTAACCAATCCTCAATATCAAACAATTTACTCCCAAAACCTTAAAATTTCATCTCCATACTCAGTGCGTGCCAAAAACTATAGAGAGCAAACAAAAGCAACGCTGAATAACCTTCTTCTATATGAATGTCAATACCCGCCCTAGACCATCCCTATACCTAGCACTGACCTTCAGTTACCAGGATTCCATAAGCAAGAAACACCTAGTGCATTATATAAAGTACATCTAAGCCAAATCGTCGACCAACATGGTGAATACCATCATATATATTCAGATGGGTCCAAAACCGAAAATAGCGTTGGATGTGCCTTTGTGTATAACAACTTATATAGTGCATTTAAACTAAGTGACCTCAGTTCGGTATACACAGCAGAATTATACGCTACATCAAGGCAGTGGAGTTCGCGGCAAAAAACTAACAAAAAACGTTATTTCTGATAGACTCACAAAGTGCGGTACAGTCAATTGCAAAACTGTATAGTAAAACTCCCCTAGTGCAAAAAATACAAGACACCTTAACAACTTATAAAGATAAAGCTTTTAAGTTCCTGTGGATACCATCACACGTAGGCATACAGCAAAAAGAAGTGGCCGACGAAAAAGCTAAACGAGCAACACAAAAACCTGTGGAAGATGACGTTCGAACTACCAGCAAAGACATTAAGACCTATCAAAAAGTACTCGTACGGGAAAAGTGGGAAAACGAGTGGAAAAGTATTAGTGACAATAAACTAAGAAATATCAAAGAGACCACAAAAAGATGGGTTCCCAAACTAAAACTAACCAGAACAGAAGACATAGTATTAAGAAGAGAATCGGACACACGAAAATAACGCTTCTAAAAAAAGAGCCAAAGCCAACCTGTGAAACCTGCAATACTCCGCTTACTTTACAACATCTCTTATGTGAGTGCAGACAGTTTGAAGACCAAAGAAGACAATCCCAACTGAAAAGAAAACTTGAAGACGTGTTAAAAAATGACCATGAAGAGACAAAAACTATTGACATTTCTTAAAATGACACGCTTATTTATGTGTATATAAATAATACAAACATTGTGATGAGAAAATTACTGTAAGTTATATTTATAAGGTGTCAAAGACCTGAGCAGTCAGGGCACCTAAAAATAAACAAATATTCTATAAAAAAAATTAACGCATTGGCATTTTTCAATTCACTGCAACTCATTTTTTATAAATATTTGCTCTATCCTGGGAAATACTTCACTATTGGGAAACTTCCGCTGTTTTTTGTTCCACTGGGTAGATAATGAAGGTTTTGGTGAGTCTGATCGGTGAGATTTCAGGTTTTAAGTATGTGCAAAATTGTAAAATCATTTACTGACGCTATTAAATCAAAAAATCTATATTATTACAAACATTTACGTATGTCATATAGTGTCAAAGTTGTACTTTGGCTTCAATTTTAGAAAATTAAGTTTCGTATTTTATCCCGAAATAAAACGGAAACTATACTGTATAGGTGACGGCATTGTAGTGTGTGTTTTGAATAATTTTTACTACCTTGTCTAAAAGACGAATGAAGCATTGTAATCATAAAAATCACCTTCCGAGGTTTCTCTTCAGATCTTCGCGTTTCAGGATCCCATGATGACGAAAAACATGTTTCCTCAATTCAGTATGTATGTCTGCCTGGCTATCCGTGTCTCTGCCTGACTTTCTGTTGGTGGTATAGCTCAACAACTACTTGCTGGAGGAAGACGATATTTCGCATGAGGATTAGATGTCCACCCCGCTCGAAACCGAATATACTTTCGGTCAAATTTATAGAGGGTAAGCATCTTAACAAATAAATGTTTATTTTTGTCGGAAATAGATAATAGTATATTATACATCAAGGTAGCGAAGCGCAGTATTATAACTTGAGCGCATATTAGATACTGAGCGCGCAGCGCGAAGTATCTAATGCGCGAAGGTTATAAGACGATTCGCTACCGTGGTGTATATACTATTTTTTGCACTACCAAACGGCTTAATACCTAAATTCCCAACAAATTTCGAAAATATTTTAGCTGTCAACCTGACAATACAGCTCTTTAAAACGTCAAACTTAAAATAGTCATATTTGGTAACTTAGCAATTTATTAGTTACCACGGTGAAAATTGTTTATTTTACTTTCTCTCCCTTGGTGGAGAAAATCAACTTCACGACCTAAAAATAGGCCAATAACGGTGCGTTCTGAGACCTGTAGTGCATAAAAGTAATATATTGTACATAGGATAGGTTTTCATCCGTGACGAACATGGGACCGAACAAATACAGGATGAACTTCGTAAAAGGGACAAAAATGTGCAGCGATTACTGCAGATCGCACTCGCCGAGGAAGTTCAGTGTAAAGCCCTTTACATATTTAAGTATGGAAGATATTTCAAAATTTGCTACCATATGCTACCTAACAAACATAAAGAAATCAAGATACTGCTATTGTTACCTGGCCATTACAAAACTGATAGGTAAATGCAAAAATCAGAGAAACCATAAAAATCCAAAAATACCAATTCTGTAAATTGCAAACGATAATCGACTATTATTAGTATTATTGCCTTAAGCTACAGGGAATACAAAAGTCAATGAATAAATATTGAAATAGTGGCGGCGTGCAATTGGAAAACATTATTATCATAATTAAATGCCCAAATGTTACCAAATTACTAGACGCAAGGGACATTCACATAAACGTAACTAGAAAATTAATGACTCGTGAAGCACTTTCGAAATCAATTACAGTAAAAGCTATAAAGCGCAAGAAATACATTTCTACAATACCGCCAAATCTATCGATCAGAAAACGAGGAAGTCTGAAATGTCTATAGATGAAGAAATTAATGAACTAAAAAATGGAGTCAAAATAAAAAATATATGTACGGTTACGGCCAAATAAAAACTACTTGAGAAAATAGGAACTAATATTACAACAACCATTACAATACATTTCTGGTTGCAATATAGCGGTGTTCCGAATTAAATTAGCAGAGAATTGCACTCAGTTGACTAATAAAACCCAATGTAGAAAATTAAAAATATTAAGTTGCCGCCGAAAGCAAATAATCTGCAGCTAATCAATGAATTACTACCATATCAATGATTGTTTATTTGACAACAAAATAAACGAGGCGTTGTTCGGCATGTGCCAAGCGTCACAAAATGTAAAATTAAATTTAAATTATAGAGGCAATATCTTCGGTTATATTTTCAATTTTTAATTTCTTAAAAGAACATAATATTGGTATATAAATAACATTAATTAAAAAGATAATTTTCAACAGAATTATATTTTCTACTCTCAATTTAAACAGCTCAGGCGACCAGCGAGTCTTGATCAAAAACATTACCACATTTGGCTTTATCAGCAGTTGGTAAGTATATACATAGTGTCAGGAAAGTCAACCGTGTCACTTCTGGAGATGCTAGGGGACGCTACATGGAGTCGAAAAGTACTAATCCATTTTTGGCTTAGAAGCATAGTTTTTGTAAAAACGAATGTTGAAAATTAAAAAGAAAAAGTTGAGAACTGCTGTACTTTGCCTTAAATTGGAGGCTTGGCGCAGTGTCTGGAAAAACAATTGTCATATATGCCATCTACATACATAATTTATTACCTTTTAGAATACTTTTAAAACGAAGTTTGTTAATTTTAATTCCAACAATGAAGACAAAAGATCGTCGTACTCACAGACCCAACACCACCAGAACACCATACACAAAAACCTATCAGCATACTCCTGCACGGTGTATATTTTTACTACAAAAGTCAAACAGGCAATTATTTATTACATTGACATTAATTGCAAAAACCATCAAAAACACAAAAACGCAGTAGGTACCATACAGCGGTTTACAAAATTTGTGGTACCAATTTCAACGGTGAATTCTGAAGAAATTATGCTTCTAAGCCAAAAATGTATAAGGACTTTTCGACTTCACCTAATGTCCCCTAGCATCTCCAGACGTGACACGGTTGACTTTCCTGACACCCTGTATAGGTATGCAATATTAAATTTTGCTTTATATATTTAGTACCCTCCATTTACCAGCGATGTACATACCGTGGCAAAGGACGAATTTGATTCCAAAGATAAACATTTTATCAATGAACAAGCAATACAAATGTAACTAACGCTGCAGACATGTAATTTTCAAGACTACACGGTTTTTAAATGATCCGATAACGGAACTTGTTGCAAAATATTCACAGGGTTAATGTTTCCACTTTCTTTTCCTTATGATCCTTCTGAAGTGCGTAATATGTGGTAACCTCAATGTATAGGTTTTGGTTAGAAAATCAGCTACCTACACTTAATTTTTCCCCATTGTTTGTTTACTTTCGCATTGTTCATAACTTATCTTTGATTATTGCACACTTACTTATGCCGATTAATTGCAATACATTTTATGCGACAATAGCCTAACCTTGTTATTTTATTTGTAATAAATTGTGCCTGCTAGACAGGTAAATCTAATTGCATTAACGCCATTAAAGTCGTATATCAACCAGTATCAATATAATTTGTCTATTTATATATAACTATTTTCCCCTTGTCTGTATCGGTATTTGATTTAAGTCGTTCAAGTTATAAGCCTACATACTGATGTTTTTTATATAGGAAATGTACAAATTTGAGTTATAATGAAGGATCCTGCGAATGTACAAGTAAAACGGGCAATAATCGACTGCACTTGCACCCAAATACTTAAGAGTTGATACGTCTTCTTCGGAATGAAGCATAAGCAGAATTAATTTTGTGAGTTGGTGAGCAGAATGTCTTACTGTACGAAGCAATGACAAGAATGTCCACATAAGTAGTAATTTTAAAGAAAGTAGGCGGGAAGGATTTGGAAGACAACACCCTAGGATTTTTACAGCAGATAGGAAGGGTAAAGTGTACCTATGTACAGTGCTATGACTTGTAATTACATCTAATATTAATATTAATTACATTGATAAATCTAACGATGGGACTTAGTACTACCGTTACTTGTATCACCATATTTCTTCCATCAATGTGTACTCTATTTGAAGGGATTTGGTCATTGTGCAAAAAAATAAATATCAGGCAATGCCAAGTGACTTTTTTACTTCCCTCTTCTGAAAGACGAAGAAAGTATTGTAATCAGGAAAAAATCACCTTCCGAGATTTCTTCAGATCTTCACGTTTCAGGGTCCCTAGATGACGAAAAACAGGTTTTCTCAATTCCGTCTGTCTGTTGGCGGTATAGCTCACACACATTATATATACCTGGAATAAAACTGGGAAAATTTCAGACAAATATATACAGGGTGAGCACATTAAAAAAATAAAATTTTGTTTATTTTTCATTTAACTTAGTAATGGATACTAGTAATAATTTGTACATAGTGCAGACTTTTTCCTTACCAAAAATGGGAGCCAATAGATACAGAATAAATGTTTTACGATACAAAAAGGAGGCACAAATGAGCGCGTTACTAAATATAGCTGCGACGCAGGAATTCGAAAGGTGGGTGCTTCGTGGCGCAGGAAAAAATTGCCCAGTCCCTTAAAATACCCCACAAAACGTTGGGGCTGCATACGCCGTCCGCCTGCCGTTCGAATTCGACACCCGGTAATGTTTTTTTTTTTGAAAATGTATTTAATTTATTAGAAATGTGAATATATTTTTACTCCTAACCTAATTTGATTTTTAAAATGAGTTAGTGTCACAATGTCGACGAGGGAAGTTCTGGGTAAAGCTTTTTATAGATTTTTTAATATTTCATTTCATTTTTACAATATTATAACACCCTCAATATTTGCATATTCCACATGTAATGTATTAGTTTCGTAGTTCTTACGTTCTGATCTCACATTTTTTTTTAATTGCTTTAATAAAACAACCAAGTACATACATCAAAGTGAAAAAGGCATTTAACTTTTTCTCGTACATAGCTGCACTGAATACTAGAAATCTATACTTTCAATGGTAAATGGTATTCGGCCGTATTCTCAAGGTTATTCTCCCAAAAACGTGGTAAAAAGCAGCTACTTGATCTACGATGATCGTATCGTATCCAAACATATGAATTAGATAGATTCTCCAGTTTATCCCGTAGACAAAATAATTTTCACTCTACAGGGCCAATTTGATATTTTTTTATCGTAGCCTGGCTTGGTAACTATTGTCTGTGTAGTGTCAATTAGCAATTATGTTTTAATAAAGCTTTTTGCCAACGATCATTTTCAACCGTTAGTACACTGTTATTTGTTGAATATGGAACACTAACTATGATATCACTGTAAGGATAATTTAATTACTTATCGGGAAGCTGCAAATTATACTGATTAATACCTGCTTAATAGATTTTAATTTTTGCTACTACGGTTAACTAAACAAATTGTAGAGATTTTTTTACTTAATTTACCTCTACTAGCAGCGGTGATACCTGGTGAGCCAAATTGTTTGATATTCAGTTTATATTATTATTTGCTAGAAAGTTTAGAAGAATTAGGAAAATAAGTATTTTATTGTAAAATTCGTCAAAATATTCGTCGTTAGCATTGCTGTTACATCTCCACTGTAGGAGCATTGACCACTCCCCTGCAAGGAGCCTTTAGGCCTTAAAGGGGGCGTTGAAAATAAAGAATAACCCACAAGCGTTCCTCTCTTTTTATTGTGCTGCATTGCGCTGCCACCTAGCAATGTGTGGACAAACTACCAGTTTACCAACGTGAACATTTCAACCTAGCTGTGCGACTCGACTAACGGGTCTGATCTCTGCTCTGTTCATTTCAATAGCAGGTGTCCCTAGATAAAAATTCAGGTTTGCAGATCGATCGAAACACCGAAGTGGAAGCTGGTCAAACATTCTCAATAGTAATATCCCGAGTGTATGGCAAATTGTAGACAATTTAATCAAATGCGCGAAAGCGCGTAGCGCTTGAATGCACTTGAAAAATTTAGGCAATCTGATTTGCGGAACGGATATTTGACAGACTATTTCCTGAATAGGTATTTTAATGTTAATATCTATTTTGAAATTAGAGAGAGAGGGCGAACGCTTTTTTTCGAGTAGTGCGAGTAGCAAGGAGCAACTGTGATACAGCACTCCGCGCGAAGCGGCTCCGTGCCAGTAAAAACGAAAACTGGTTTTGTACGCGCACGCAACAGAGAAAGAAATATATAGAATGACCATTTGCACAGCATACTATGCTGTGACATTAGGTAAGTATCGAGTTCGAAGGCGGGTCGGAGCAACCTTGTTTAAAAATCCTTCGATGCGCGTATGCACACACCTAACCCGTGTCATCTGGAAAACTGAAATTGGGCATCGTAGAAGCTTTCTCTTTGACACGTTCGATAGCATCGGCAATGTGCACTTAAAATGTTAGAAAACTCATTCCCTAATATGTTGACAGTCTAATGAGCTCGAATACAGTTTATGCACTTTATATGTGTTAGACGGAAATAGAATTATATGCGACTGCAATCTAGTATCCTAGAATTCAGCTTTTCTAAAATCAAAACACCTTGATTATGCGGGTACTAGATGTTAATCGCATAATAGTCTATTTCCGTCTAATGCATACAAAGCCCTTAAACTGTATTCTTACTCATTTGATTCTGGTATGTTCACATTATCCACCACCAACCTGTATAGAGTATCGGCGCACAAGAGGCGAGTACGTAATATCCCAAGTTTTCTGTGCACGAATTTCAAATTCCCGTCGATTGTTTCGTTAGCATTATTTCTAAGCTACCCATGTTCACAATCTTGTTTTTGAAAGTAGAACACATGACATCTGTCTTACAATGCCAGAACTATTTGCGCGTATATTGTAGGCAGGTGCCTGTAAAACAACACCTATAACCGCTTGAAATTGTTTAGGATCTTATTCTCAAAAAGTAAAAGTAAATTTTGCTGTTGAACGGCCGAAATACAAATGGTATATGGCTACAAAGTCGTCGATATTTTAAAGATAATTTTACAACGCAAGCGATTCTTTAACCATTTATAACATAGCAGAAGATAACCAGCATACATTTATCTTTAAAATGAAGTCTTGTGTAAGTCCGTACCTCAGGTGTAACTGGATAATAAGTGTTTTCTATGTAGCAATGCGTCCCTATTTGTTTAAACTTGATTTAAACACACAAAATTTACGAAACCAGTCAGAAGTTCTAAATGTAATTCTGATTTCATAAACAAGCCGTTTTAACCTCCAGTTTTACTTTATAATTTCACAAGTTTATATTTAATTGAGATCTATTTTAATCTTGAATTAAAACAGGCAAATTTCAGTTCCCATTTACGAAATATTAACAAACGAATATTGTTTCGCAAGCATTGAGTTTAACCACTGCAACTTGGCATTTCGCTCAGTAAGCGACCTAGTAAAGCCAAGTTCACCGCACCTTCCTGCAAACCCATGCGGAACTAGAAAAAGCTTATTATGCTGAATTGTCATCTTCGTACCTTTAAACGCGTTCCATTACACTACACTATTATGAACTTTGATATGTTACTTAGTTAAGCATTCTTGTTTTGTATAAATACACCGTTTATTTTCGTAATAAAACAATCTGCATTTAATGTCTGATTCATTCACTACGTCGCCACCCTAATACCAAGCCTAATATCATCGAGACGTGAGGCTGCGTCTCTTGGGGTGGTTTACTGTCGTCCCTTTCAAGTACCATTGACTACATTGGTTTAAAACGTAAACACAGTCTTGTTTACGTGCTTGAGGGATAGAATCAGCGCAAAGCAACGGAATCCTGATACAGCCTCCAGGCAATTCTGTTCATGGTCCTTCGAGCTGGATCTGTCTCCAACTAAAGAACAAACACATCTCAAGGGTCACCAGCATCCCGAGAAGAAGACAACATCTGCCAACCACCCAGTTCCCAGAAAATGGCCAACATGGAGGAATTCAACAAATTAGCTGTCGCCCAAGAAGAGCTCGCGCAGAAGATAAAACAAGTATTATCTAACAGCAAAAAGAACCCTGCCACCCGAAAAAGCAAAGCCTACATCGCCAGTCGCAAAAAAACGCTGGACGAACTTTGGAACACTGCAACTAAAAATCATGCAGAAATGGGGCAGCTAAGTATTCCAACTCATAATTATTTTACAACAGGGTATTACGATCAAATTAAAGCCATATACGGCGAAGCAAAAAGTTACTTGCAGAGCTGTTCAAAATCAACGGAAATTTCCAACCCCTCCGTAAGCAGAAATCAAGAGGAAATGGTGGCCAACCCCGAGCAAAAGGTTCGTATCCGAAAACTGCAGATTCGGATTCAGAATTTGAAGCAAGCGATGGACGACGCCGAACTAACACAAGAATTAGGGAGGCCCACCATCACGACAAGAGAATTAAGAAAAAAATGGGATCGTGTGGTCGAGATGGACGAAGAAGTTATGTCGAACGACATGGCTTCAGAACAAATGCACTTCAGTCCTGAATATACTACGTTGGAAGACAGGTATAGAAATTTAATTATTTTATTGCAAGCACCGACAAGGAACGAGCAAGCGGCAGCCATCTCGCTTCCTCAAGTCAAAATCCCCATATACGAGGGAAATTATGAGGAATGGGCCACTTTCAAGGGCCTGTTCACCAAATTAATAGATGACAACCAGAATATGGACGATGGCATCAAGATGCAATATCTAAAGACGCATGTCAAGGGAGAGCCAAGCCGACTGATCCAGCATCTAGCTGTTACCCAAGGAAACTACAACACCGCCTGGAATCTGCTGCAACAAAGGTATCAAAATAATCGCCTTATTTTAACTAAATTGCTAGATACCATATTCGATCTGCCGGTCCTCTCCAAAGAGTTAGCCCAAGGGTTAAAACGATTACACGACTCCATCAAGGAATGTGTGGAGGCAATCAAAAATTTAGGCATTTCCACCGACAGTTGGGGTCCGTGGATTAACAGAGCTATAGCTCGAAAATGGAATCCTGAAACCAACAAATTATATGAGCAGTCGCTTCAATGTCCAAACGAAGTTCAGGATCACCAAAATTTAATGGCTTTCCTGCAAGTGCGGTTCCAATCCCTGGAATCCATAGATGGAGATCGAAAGCCCACGCAGGAAAGACCACAGAAGAATTACGCTTCAGCGTTCCTAAATTGCAAGCTGTGCCATGGAGATTATTACATCGACAACTGTAGTCAATTTCAGAGGCTACCTACCCATGAAAAACAAGAAGCAGTAAAAAACCTATCGATTGTGCTATCGATGCTTGCGGCACGATTCGAATATACCATGCCGTGCCTATTTTAATTGTAGGATCTGTCGCTTCCCGCATCATACACTGCTTCATAAGGCGCAGCCACCATCAAGGCCGCTCCCTACCCAAAAGATGAGAACGTCAGCTCATGCAGCAGCCATGAAGACTTCCAACGCTCCAGAGAAGAAGCCGAAGTCGGACATCATCACCGCCAATGTAGGCGCACAGGAGAGCCAAGTCCTACTTGCCACAGCAATGGTTCAAGTAAAGGCAGCATCCGGGATGACTAATCTATTACGAGTATTAATAGATCCCGGGTCTCAGGGGTCATTTATCACGGAAGCATCAGCCGACTTATTGGCGTTACCCAGGACCAAAGTTCCAGCTGAAATAACAGGAATCGGGAACAGCGAGCCAAAAATTGCTAAATGGAAAATCCCAGGTTTGATCACACCTAGATTTTCAAGTAACTTTTCCCTACCTGTCAATTTACTAGTACTTCCTAAACTTACAAAAGCCATGCCTTCAACACCCATCCCAAATATAAATATTAACTCCTGGAGCAATATCTTCATCGCCGATCCAACCTTCAACCAACCTGGTCCTAAAGATATAATTCTAGGAGCCGAAGAATATTCTAAAATAATTCTAGAAGGAATCACTAAAACAAAAGATGGCATCTTAGGACAAAATACCGAGCTGGGCTGGATTTTATCTGGAACCATTGGAAGACAACATAATGACAGCATTAAAGTCAACACCATGGTTGCCAAAATTGGGGAAGACGAGCAGTTACAAAAATTCTGGAACATAGAAGAAGTTCCCACTCAACGAAAAATTTCCCCAGACGATCAGGTATGTGAGAATAAATTCACAGACACAGTGCAGCGAGACGAAGATGGAAGATACATAGTGAAGATTCCATTCAAGCAAACTCCAGTGAGCATGGGAAAGTCCAAACCCTCAGCATTGGCGAGACTATTACATCTGGAAAAGAAGCTGAGACAAGACCAAGATCTAGAAATCCAATACAAGAAATTCATGCAAGAATATCTAGATTTAGGACACATGGAAAGAGTAGAAAAGAAACAGGAAAACAGTGGCAAGTATTACATCCCACACCACGGCGTAATCCGAGAAGCAAGTTCACCAACGAAGCTCCGTGTCGTCTTCGACGCTTCGAGCAAGGCATCTTATGGAAAATCCTTAAACGAAGTCGTGTATGCTGGACCGAAACTTCAGCAAGAGCTGGTCGACATTCTACACCGATGGAGGACTCACAAGGTCGTCTTCTCTGCGGACATTGAGAAAATGTACCGACAAATCAAGATGGACAGCCAAGACCAGGAGTATCAAAAAATCTTATGGAGATTCGATCAATCACAGCCAATCAGGTAATACAGGTTATGCACGGTCACTTATGAAACCGCATCAGCTCCCTATCTGGCCATCCGAACTTTGCACCAATTAGCAGAGGACGAGAAATCTTCATATCCATTAGCAGCAGAAATTGTGAAGAGAGATTTCTATGTGGACGATGTGCTATCCGGAGCCGACACTTTAGAAGAAGCAATCAAGCAGCAAGGTCAGTTAATTTCCTTATTAAAACGTGGAGGTTTTACCCTACATAAATGGTGCAGTAATGAATTAGCCATCATACAAGAACTACCTGAAGAATTGAAGGAGCAAACATACCTCGAAATAAGTGAGGACGGCGTAAAGAAGTCATTGGGCGTCCATTGGTCTTCATATGAAGACGTGTTTTGCTTCAAGGTGGATGTGAAGCAAAAGAAATCCACAAAACGCACCATATTATCGGAAGTCCCAAGTGGAAGAAATTATATTACCAAGGTGGCTTTTTACCAAAAAGAAAGCCCAAATGGAACTGCATGGATTCTGTGACGCTTCCGAAAGAGCTATTGGAGCCGTGGTCTACACCAGAGTCATCACGTCATCAGGCCAATCCAAGGTATCATTATTATAGCAACCCTACCAAGACAGGAACTTTGCGCAGCAGTACTACTTTCCAATCTATTACAACGGGTAATCACGGCACTGGACATTCCTAAGGTATCTACCTTCGCCTGGACAGACTCCATGGTCGCACTAGGATGGATAAAGGGAGATCCAGTAAGATGGAAGACATTCGTCGCAAACCGCGTAGCCGAAATCAACCACCTGATTCTGGCTCAACATTGGAACCACGTCAAGTCCAAAGAAAATCCTGCAGACGTCATCTCTAGAGGCAGTAGTCCAGGGAAATTAAAGGAACATGTACGATGGTGGGATGGACCAAGTTGGTTAATAAACAAAGAGTTATGGCCGTGTCAACCAGACACCGCAACAACCAATGAAGAAGCAAAAGGTTACACTGTGCATCAAGCTACAGTTCATCAAGACGAGAACGAAATTATTCATCGCTTTTCGTCTCTGACAAGAATGGTACGAGTCGTGTCCTACTGCCGAAGATTCATCAACAAGTGTACGCGAGCGTTCCAGAACTTCTTAAAGCAGCTGCGGAAATATGAGTCACAGCGGTCGAATGCTCGGGAAGCGCCCTTACAGCAAGGTGCAACGGATCACTCACGCTTTCAAGGACGCGCTCGAGGGCAACAAACGCGGATGCGTCATGCGGTTCCTAGAAAGGTCGAGCGTCCTCGCGATTAGTCTAGAAAGGAATTACCTGAAATATAAATACACGCCCGCATGAATAGCGGGAAGTTCGAATTCGGCAGCAAAACGCGTAAGAGCCGTGTAGAGCTCCCACATAAATAAAAGCCCGTGTGTACATATAACTAATAGAAATAAATAACCATATATAATCGTTAGTGTTTAAGAGTGATAAAAATAAGTAAGTGTGTTAATCCGTATGTAATAATAAATAAATGTATCGATAGTTCGTTAGTGCCTGTATTAATTTGTAATCTGCTTGATAATTCTCGTGTGTGTTTGTAAACAATAATCGTAATAATTCATTGTTGTAAATAAATGTTTGAACCCATGTTTGTCGTATAATTTTAAATAGCCCGAACGTTAAAAACGTAACAGTATTTTAAACTGAAAGTGCGGTTATAAAGTTATTTAGTTACTTCTTTAGTTAGAGGTAAATTGTTTTTAAATAATTAAAGCATTATGCAATGAATAAAGTAAAATGTGTACTATTATAACTACCTTTGATAACTAACTTTGACAACTAGCGGCTGCAGAAACAGTCACCTGCTCCGGCACGGCCATCTCTTTACTATGACATAAATTATAACATAAATGCAAACCTCTGTTAAATCGACATTTATGGATAAATGACAGTATATTTAAGGGCGTAGAAAAATATTGTATGCAAACTCGTGCATAACCATTCACTTTTAGCACTTGTTGCACAAATGGCTATTAATTCAAGACTAAAATTGCTTAACAAAAATATCTTGACATTTCAAGAAATTTTGAGTTTGAAGACACTACATACAAATTTCCGTCAGGGGAATTTTTTTGTCTTAGTACACCGTATTATAACTTAGAAAAATCAAACTTACCTAGAAACTTACGTATAAGAGACAGCAAAAAAAAAGACACATTTTCTATCTAGAATTAAATGACTTTAAAATGAGTTTTTTATTTCCTGCAGGGTGTTACTGTTCTTTTTGTAATTTGTGACATAGATGTGATATAGATCTCCGCCACTGGTTAATTGTAGAGCTGGATATTATCACATTTTAAGGGGTCCTATCAAAGTGTACTATGCACCAAATTTAATTCAAATAGCTACAGTAATAAGGAAACAACTAGAAAAGGACGACATTTTTTAGAAAACATGAACACACCCGTACATTGAGAAAGAAAAAAAATTGATATTTGTGTACTATATTGATGTGTTTTAGATAAATTGCCCAAGGATTATAACCCTAAAATATTTTAACGCTCTTAAGTTATACCCTGTAGATGTTATAAGATGGAATTATTTTAATAACATAATAAGCCAAATGGCAGCTCGTATAGAATAGTTTAAATTGCATTTTAAGTTTTCTGAAATTTCAGCGCATTACTGTCTTTTAAACAAAGCAAAATTTCGAGAAAATTTGAAATTATCAGAAATGTTAATACAACATCAATCGGTCAGATCTTTTATAACCTCACATATACTCGTATATAATTATATTCAATGTGGAAAAACGAAACTGTCTTCTTCAGGTATAACACTGAACTCTAAACGCCATAGAATGTACTGTAGCATTTACTTAATTACAGTTCTCTAATTAAGCGAATTCACAAAGCTAAGTCGGCGCTTCGTGACAACTTGTTCACAGCAAAGTCCAATACTGCGCATTACACTCAGCTACAACTACGAAAGCGCAAAAAACTCAAAGTTACTCACTTTTGGTGGGCGTCGCGGGCACAGCTGGCTTCTGCTGACCAACACAACACGGTCTTGCGATTCTTGAGGCGCCTGGAATTCCGGAAGTCCTCGGCACAGGGTCGGGCTTAGCAATTTGTGCTCCAGCGGGGGCACTCGCGACGGGTGTTTGGGCACTATTTGATTCTGCACTAGGAGCGTTAGCTTCCGGGCTCGTGACATTCGCGGCGAGCGTTTCGGCACCACCGTCAGCTGGTGGAGTGTTGTGCGGGTCTCCACCAGAAGCCTGAGTGTCCTGGCTAAGGGCATTCGCGGGGGGTGTTTCACCACCACCGTCAATGGGCGCCGGACTCGGCGATACGTTATTTGGTCCATTGTCACCACCCGACGTCACTTCTCCGGAACTATTTTCCGCCGGCGATTCGTTCGCGGGATTCGTCGCAACCACGTCGTTGGTGTTTGGTTTAATTTCTGCATTACTCGCAGGAGAAGGCTTAGATTCCTCGGTTTGAGGTGCGGGAGATTCTTGGATTGTACCCATTTTATCTGAATTGTTTACTCAGGCTTTCGATCAGTCTTTTCGGTAGTATGTATCTAAAAACAGTTTTTACAAAATGACTGAAATATTTGCAGCTATTATCAAAATCTACCCAACAACGGTACTGTTTTTGTATGCATCTTGCTACTTTTGTGTTGTGTTTTACATAAATATTTCGTAATGGACAATCAGCCCCTAGCACACTTAAATAAATATATGGACGAATTATTATCGCTCTTATCATCAAAAATTACCAAATGTACCAAACTGAGGAACAATTACGCCATAGATCAACGATTTATCACATCTAGTTGTTCCAAATAATATGAGAAATAAAGCAAAAGAAACTCACTGAAGTATACGACAACATCTCCATCCAAAAACCTCTATATTAGAAGAATCCCCATCGATGTAACTATGCATACTAAAAGCAATTAAAGAATTGTGGTAAGATTGCAGCAGTGTTAGTGGATAGCAGCGAAAACGTGATAGCGAACACTTAACAGTCAAAAGCTATTTGAAGATAACTGGTTAAGATAAAAAACATACGGGATGAAGTAACGGGGACAAACATAAAAAATATAAAGCTATTTACGCACTGAAAAATATGAAAAATGGAAAAGCGCTTCTTCCCAATTCACTACCCGTCTAACTTTTAAAACTAATTCAGGAAGACCAAATTGGAGTAGTGGTAGACCTCTTTAACACTACGAAGCAAACGGTATCATCACTTGGCTGGCATGTGTTACTAGCAGAAACCATCGCAGATCTTCAATGAATTAACTACAGAGCGAATGTAGGAAGTAAGTCAAATTGGTGGTTTTCACTAAGTCGTCAAATGTAAAAGTCAGACTCACTATATGCAATGAAAATATCGAGAGAGTACGCAAATATAAATCTTTGGAACATAGGAAAACGTGAATAACGATAGTAAAGGGTAAACATTAATAACGATAGTAAAGAGAATAGAAATGTTCCCAACCGACTAACAGCGATAAAGCTCCAGAAACTAGAATATCTCAAACAAGTCATGAGGGGAAATCATTACATATTGTTTGAGGTAATCATTAAGGGAAAATTGTGGAAAAAGATGATTTCGGTGAAGACGAATATTTAGTTTTCTAAATCTTACGTAGTGGTGCAATTTCAAGTTAAACCAAACTTTTTTTAAAGCAGCTGTTAGTGAAGTATAAGTTGTCATGATTATAGCTAACCTTAGACCGAAGAGAGCACAATACGAAAAAGAAAATCAAGATATACAGCAGAGTGGAAGAACTACGACTGCCCAATTTTATTCAATATCTGCATTAATTTGGCCCTAAACCAATGGAGGAGGAAATGTGAAGTAATGGAGATTCCAATACTGTATATGCTATATTACACTGGCGATTAGGTAAAATAGTATATTATGATATTAGAAGCAAAGCTATAGGTACTATATGTGGCGTGGCAGGATGGTTTATCTGTCCAGCTTGCAAGGCAGATAAGTCCAGGCGAGCCACATAAAAATACTTTTGCTGCGAATAACATATAGTATATTTTCTTCAAACATTGATAACAACTTATTTAAGAAATGTCAGGAAACTAGCAATTATTTTAGGGTAGAAGATTGGGTAGACTGATAAATCTAGCTTGCTTTCGAGAGCGTTACTATGACTTCATTTAAACAATGTTGCGAACAAGATCCCAAAAAAATCTATAGTTATTCGCCTGTCAACACGCTTTAATTTGGAAAGAATTTGTAGTATATTATGCAATTATGTACAAGTTTCTTGAGCAAATCTTATTTACTCAGGGCCGCTTTTAATATGACAGATTTAGAAAGTTAGAAATTTCAAATGATTTAGCTAGGTTACTTTTTATGCTGCTGACGAGCGGAGATCAAGTGTTAAGATGCCATGTCAATGAAGTAACACTTCATCATTATCAATCCGGCAGTATAAATAATGTCACATTTTACTGACAATTGAAGAAAACATTGTTAATTATTATGAGGACCTACAAAATATGATCAGGAAATTGGATGAGGAGTACTCCCAATAGAGAGAAAAGACTAAACATATGCGTATAGGAAACCCAGCTCATGATATCCATATAAATTGTAAACAACTAAGTTGCTATAATTATCAACATCTATGAGCCACGCTTGAAAGTACAAGGAGGTATGGTGAAATAAACAACAGAAGAAAAAAAGGCGTGAAAGATAACTGGACATTAAATCTTGTCCTCTGATTGAAAGATAAAGATAGAAAGAGGTGTGAAAGATAAACAGAAGTATGCCAAATAAGCTATATTATCTATAGAAATGGAATTCCTTTAGAAGAACAGCACAAAACTCAAGTCCTGATGGTTTTTAGGTTTTGTACTGTTTGTTCAAAGAAATTAAATAAAAGCAACTAATATCGTACGGACAAGTTAATAGAATATAGGAAATTAAATTTATCGAAGACTAATGAAATGGGTACTAAATAAAAGGAAAACAAGAAAAACCCTTATAAAAGCATGAAAAAGAAGAATAACACGAGGAAACTTATATGAGAATGGTTGGGATGGCAGAAGATAATGGCAACTCAGAATTGGCAACTACGTTCGCTATGAAACCATGAAATTTACGTATAACTTAAAAAAATTGCAAACTAATTACATAAATGAATACATAAAAAATGAAAACAATGCGCATTTCCACTGGATCAGTAATACAACCAGTAAACAATAGTGAATGAATTGCGTTTGTGATTAAACATCTTGTGTAATTATAGATAACAGGTTAAAGTTTAGTAAACATGTCGACTTTCAGTTGAAAAGCAGCTAAAATAGGATTTTTTGGAAAGAATTGGTGAAAAATTAACCATTGGGTTTAGAACAGTAGCGTATAATTGCACCACATTTTGCAACAATCAGTGTAATTTCTGGCAACAGAACGAAAAGCTTGATACCTCCGCAAAGTTCAAACCAGAAAAAGAATATACTATATTCAATACCCTCAACATACGCTCAGAAAAAATATCTGACGTCACAAACTTAACAAACTTGATGAGTACCAAGCACCAGTGTAGGCAAGTTTGCTGTAGGACTACAACGCAATACATCATCTTCAACCTACGCAAACACTGATACAAAAATGCAATGGAGACAACATCCCACTTCAGTTCACTACAACACACTTCTTGGTAGCCTACAACTATAGGATATCTTTAATACAATGGTACACTTAAGAATTAATTCAAATATTGCAACTTTCTCGCATATAGACCATACGGTGGGGCAACATTTCAATCACGAGTTGAAGAAGATCTAGCTACAGCTACAATGTGTATAAAAACTCTTGGCATGGGAGACGTTTTCAAGAACTGGAAATGAAACGATGGCCAACATTGTACTAGTAAGCGACAATCTCGATTAATTGCATACGATGTTGTCAGAGCTAAAATGTAAATCCGAAGAAGTACGACTGACAATAAATATATAACAAAATTAAGAAGTTGATGAATATGTGTATCTCGATCACTTACTACAAGCCAGCAAAAAAAGTCAAACCGCCCATGACTCAACATTCAGATGTTGTCTTCTCCAGGACAATTTCTGATTTTCGTCTTCTTTAACGCCTTATTGAACGAACTAGTTAAACATATGGCGAAACACATCTACAAACCATAATTATACTATTCAATAAATGCGTTGAATAAGGGGTTACACCTGAAGACTGGAACAATACATTTCTCATTTTCCTACACAAACAGGTGACACGATACATGAAAGGTACTATAACAGACCTATTAGATTACTGTCACTTACAAAGCTTAAAGAGTTTGAAAAATATCACGAATACAACCTGCCTTTTATGAAAAAGTCTTCGACAAGTTAGAGATGCATATTTCGAAAGCTGTTAACAATTACGCTAAAACGACACCTGATAAAATAAAAATTGGAAGAAGGGTTCGTCAAGTTCTAAGAAACTAAACTGGATACAAATGAGTACTAACGTAGACGTCATAGAGTTTACACATTTGAAATACAGAGATCACATCTTGTTGGTAGCTAAAGACACAACTCGTAGAAGGCATATTGAATCAATTATTCGAGCTATCTACATTGACAAACGAGATTTCCCAAATAGGATCCTATTAATATAGAAATCGATGGCGCGAAAATACAAGTCAATTAATATAGGTCAAATAATAAAAATAGCAAAACCAAACGAAGAAGCCAAATTAAAATGGAAACGTTTAGCAAATTTGCATTTGTTTTCACAGCTAGAACCTGTCCAGATCATTTGAAAACTAAAATATTCGGCACGTACATCTAATCTATGTTTACACCTTGCATGAAACAGCAACATTCGCTAATAAAATCATTAATAAACTTTAAATAAACAGCTACGAAAAAACTAGAATAAGAGGTGTAGTAGAAATTTTAGCAAGACAGAAATGGGGTTGGGTCGGTCGAATAATACGTACAGATGATGGGCAAACAAAATCGTTCACTGGAAACCTAGATTAAGGAACAACAACATTGGGAACCTTCCAAAGTTATCATAATTCAATAAAAATAAGAACGAATGTCTTTAATATCTACACCCTTCCAGTGATGAGATATCTAAGCAGAAAACAAGCTCGGAACAACACAAGGATCAATTTAGTGAATCACGTTTGCAGTAAGCTTAAGAGAATACATTCGTTCAAATAACAACATTGCAAGGGAGCTGCACAGAACACGTTGCTAGACAAGATGACAATAAATTGACTAGATGTATTATACAGTGGAGACCAAATTAGTATAATATATAATTAATAATAATTCATAATAAAATCAGGCTTTCTGATTTATACCCTTAAAATTTCTCTCGTACATGATTGCAACGCTATTTAAATTAAGTGTGTGTTATCGTTAATGTCCGTGTCCATGAGAGAAGTTTTTACAAATTTAATAAATGTCAACTAATTTTGCACAGGTCAGGAATGGAAGCTATAATTGCAATATTGGAATTTTTAATTATCGTTATATTTTTGAAGAGTGAAATGTTCAAAAACTTTGATAATGCACGCTCTTTTATTGCGGATTAAAATTCTCATCTTGTGAAGCGCACAATACTTATTTAATTTATTCATTACATCACCTACACCACCCACTACTAGCAATTTTTTGAAATCTTGATCATTTCTGCGCATTTTATTGTTCTGCTTATTAATTTCTCCAAATGATCTACCCGCCTTTCATGCAAATTACTTTTAGCGATCCGTATCATCTCCGACGAAGCATTATTAAAATCCGGTCCCTTCCCACTTGTGTTATGTCAAACATTAAAATAACTATGCATATTAGTCTAAGGACACAAGATTATAAAACCATCGTATCGGTTCATTCATAAAATTCGGCCAGTAAGTCACTTCACATTAAAATTTCCATAAATGAAAACGGAATAGCGAAGTTTTAAATCTGCCACCTAGAATTAGTGAAACGCCACAGCAGCGGAAAATCGTACCTAGTTAATGTGGAATTGCCTTACTTTTTTAATTGTTGTCTTATTAACAATGCTTCGCCCACACTAACATTTTTTGCATCTGGAGTTTTAAACAAGTTGTGCAACCGCTTTCAATGTCAGCCTGACCTTATGTTATTTATTCTTTTAAATAGTTAGTTAATGAAGAAGATAAGATTAATGCAGCGTCGTAACTCACCAGGAGTCACAAAAGGCCAAGACTCGTTTAAATCCACGCACCTTCAATGTAAATTCCAATTATGTCAATCAACTATCACTCCATAAATCGCGGGCTGAATTATTCATTCGTGTAACATTTTGCTACAAGTCGAATTTGAAAATCGCAATTAAAGCCTTATACGTAGCTGAAATTGACATGAGGCGACCTTATTTTGTAGACATCTAGAAAACTATAAAATAACACTACTTAGTATCATTAACATTCGCGGGGACCTGTGCGATGAATATTCAATACTTAAAAATAGCTCGTTTTGTAGGTTTCGCCCGGAGTCGGTCGCTTTCTTCGAGAACGCTGAAACAGAAGAATAATATTAGTTGGTGGACAGTGCAATAAAATCAATTGTGAGTTAATATATTAGCTTCTGGATATTCTTGGGGAATTTATAAATAATATATACATTCTCTACTTTCAGGGTGTTTTAAAGGCCCAGTTATTTGCCTAAGGTATATTATATTCCCAACTCCTTAAAAAATATGAAAAATTCCATTCTATCTTACAAACTTTAATAAACATTTTTATTACAAATAGCATTATATGAAATCATACTTTGTATCGCTATAAAAAGAAAGCGAGCAAACAAATTCATATTTATAGAAATATTCCACTAGAATCAATAGTGAACTTCATAACACGCTTTTCCTCCAATAAATAATTGTGCTGGAGGTAACAACCGAACGTATTTCTGAACATTGACAGACGCCTAAGCCGATTTTATATATTTTTTTTTTGCACCGTTTCCTTTTTTTCTGGTTATATTATTATCAATGTACAATATCATTCTAATGTGATGAATATATGCTTATGAAAGTCCTTAGATCTTTATTATCAATAAAAAAATTAAATAAGGACATAATAGTAGTTTATTTATTTAGAACGAAAAGTGGCATTTTAAAGACGAGAAAGTTGTTTACTTGCGAGGACCTTTAAAAACACTTTTCGTTCGTGGTGAATACAACGGTTTATTTCATACTGCAAGTTTAATGAATTTTAAATGAAAAGTTGTAAATCATTTCAAATGTCATGTCAACAACTGACGTATAATTTTAAAGTACTTGAACTTTAAAATTTTACTTTAAAGTACTAGGACTTTAATGTTCCATTTTTTGTACAATAAATAAATTTTAAAGTACTTGAACTTTAAAATTGTACTTTAAAGTACTAGGATTTTAATGTTCCATTTTTTGTACCATAAATAATCCGAAAAATGTAATTGTTGACATCAGTATGAAATAAATGCATTTGGTATTATCTTTCAGTCTCTAAAACCACTTTTATTATTCTTCTACAGTAGCGAAGCCATGGAAAGAATCCATATAAAATAATAGTCGATCCTAGGCAATCTGCACATCCGGTAGCGTAAACTTACAGCTAACTTAAAAACTATATTACAAAAGGATGAAGAAAATCCCCCATCATACGATAATTTATTTTAAACTTTACTCTTAGTTACGTAATTTTCAACAGCTTTCAATACACTTTATCTTGTCTTCTCTCAAGGCAAACTCTTTCCTTCTAACATCTACATAATTAGGATACTATAAATCCGCAGCTTTAAACAGTCAAACAAATGGAAAACATACCAAAGAATAAGATAAATATTCCATCTACGACAAGCGGTTACAAACGGCAATGTAAACATTTTAAGGCATAAAAGAAGTCGAAGAAGAACACTAACCTAATTAATGCAGTATGATTATATAAAATATCTTACGAAGCCCTCGGAAAATACTTTGGGAGGCTGCTGTTGAATCTGAGGAAGTTACTTGTAAGTATAATAAAGCATAACCGATGTAGACAACAATAACATCTCTTTGACTGACTAGATCCTCTAGAAAACTCAAAGTTATCAGACTGAAATCGTAATATGCAATGTTTGTCTACTTGGCGTTAAGAGGCTTGGGAACTGACCAGAGCCCTCGTCTTGGTTAGAGTAAGCCAAGTTGGAATAAGCTGCTCCTTACGCAAGAAGAAGGGATTTTATGATCCTTAGCTGCCTCGTACAATTTTGGGCTACAATGGCCCATTGTTCGTCGAGTACAATGTCCAGGCACGGAGATCGGGTTTATTGCTTCTGGTTGCATCAATAGCCCTTGCGTTGGGCCAGCGGGGTCTTCATTGTCGTCAAAGGGTTGAACGCATTTTTGTTCTGCCGACTCCAAATCTTTTCACTTTCTCCTGGACCTGGAGCTGCATAGTTAAATTCCTTTGACTTTGCAGGAGGCGTTATTCTTCCTTTGTACGCTTATTAGTTGGATGCTTCCATGCTGTGACGATATGGAGCTGTTTTTAGAGATAATGCAGTTCGTTGGAAAGTGTATATGAAAAGTTTGACAATTTGGCTAAAACGGTGGAAGCAATATGTGACCCCGTGCACGTATACAAATCAGACGTTTAACGTTAAAGAGCTTTCTTAATGCGACATACACAATTGATTTCGAACACCCACTGGTATATAGGCTACGCCACAATACTATGAAGTGACAATACGAATGTAACATCAACCAGCAGAAACCTATAAAGAATACAATATAAGTCAAAATTTTCTAAAAATCAATATAAAATAAGAAATAAATACCATATCGACTTTATTTATGTCATTAAAGTTATTGAAAAAGCTAATACTGAATAGACTGAAGTCTATCGATGAAATTAATTTACTTTCACAATGTTCATTTGGATTTAGACGTAACTATTCCACCTTACAATACGTAGAATACAAACTCTCACCCTGATAAAACAGTTGATATTTTAACATAAAATGAAAAACAACCAGGCGAAAAGAAATTGCCAAAAAATGCATACCTTTTAACGAACTGCTGGTCGTATAATTAGAGAAGATTTGAATAAAACTCTTCGTCGTAAATCAAGAGTTGATGTTCTTAAAACATTATCTCCAGAACAGGAAGACCAACAGGTGCATGAAAATTATGTTTTCTAATACTATATCATTATCGCATTTTAACTAAACTAAACACATACATGAAAAGCCATTCACAGCAGCCGCCGGTTGTTATAGTGTTATTACTTTACAAGATCGGCAAGTGCATTAGAACATGCAGAGAAAAATTTAGAAAAACGAGACCCAAAGGGCTAAGTTTTTTTAGTTTTTGAGGCCTGTTCCAATAAGGCACTTAATGATTGAGCCTCGTCTAACATTTTTCATCAACTAATTAGTAAAAATAAAAATACCGTTGCATAGGTATTACAAATACTGTTTGCCTAAATAAAGCGCGTGTTGTTTCTATAGTAATCAAATACAAAACCATTTTCTATAACAGTCCAAATTACCGTTATATTCATAACGGGTGGTTTGTTATTTTCTTGTTGTCATACCAACCAAAAAGAATACGAAAAGTTGACCTTTTCGTCACACATAACGATCCCGAAAACAAGTAAAAATAGGTTGAAAGCACAGGGGCCTCGATAGACGAGCAGTCCTGCCGCTTGCAGTCAAAGTCAAAGTGAGAACACGGAACGCTCGTGGCGGAGGGGGCGAGAGTTCGACTTCCGGCACGTGCGGTCTGGATTTACACTCAGTTAAGGTTTAAGTTTAAGTGAAATCCGAGCCCGCTGAAGTAATGCGTTAGCGGTTAAAAGAAAAAATAAAGGTTGGTAACGCATAAAATTATAACAGCCACCGGCTGTTAAGGATTACGTGATCTTTAAAAAATACAGTCATTTATAACGGCTACCAACCCGCTCGATTTTTGTTTTGGGTACTTAAAACAGGGCATGAACAACATCAATCCACTGTAGAAGGTCTTTGGAAAATTTTAAATGAAGAGTGGAATGCTATTTCGATCGAAACAATTCAAAAGGTTTCAATTCTTGGAGATGACTAAAAGAAGTTTTGAAAGCGAATGGACAACGTATTGAGCAAATGAAAATCATAAGTATAAATTCTAATATGAATGTCTAATTTCAATTTGTAAAAATAAAATTGTTTAACACTCTGTATTGTATGTCACTACATAGGCGCGTCAGTGATATCAATAATGGACTGTAAAGAAAAACGTTGAATCTGTCGCAATGGTCAAGAATTGATAAAGTAAATTAACGACTTCTAAATGACAGAAACAAATCTTGTAGGTAGTTATACGTTAATACCACGCCAGACTTGAAAATGTGATATATACTTTTGTGGATTACCACGAATATTACCAAACTACAAATGAAGATGTCATTTAATTAAATAAAACAGAAATGATCGAGGTTGTTACTTAAAATACGCTTCGGTGGATAACTCTGAACCGTTATTTAATAAAATGTAAAATTCCTTAA
This sequence comes from Agriotes lineatus, assembly GCA_940337035.1. Taxonomy (NCBI): domain Eukaryota; kingdom Metazoa; phylum Arthropoda; class Insecta; order Coleoptera; family Elateridae; genus Agriotes; species Agriotes lineatus. Next base: position 6,627,430 of record OW679196.1, on the reverse strand, counting down.
TTTTATTTTTACCCATACTTCATTGCCACTTGAAAATACCTTTTATTTCATACTGATGTCAAAAATGACATTTTTCGGATTATTTATGGTACAAAAAATTAAACATTAAAGTCCTAGTACTTTAAAGTCAAATTTTAAAGTTCAAGTACTTTAAAACTTCATATGGTTAAAAAAATGGAACATTAAAGTCCTAGTACTTTAAAGTAAAATTTTAAAGTTCAAGTACTTTAAAATTATACGTCAGTTGTTGACATGAAATTTTAAAAGATTTACAACTTTTTATTTAAAATTCATTAAACTTGCAGTATGAAATAAACCGTTGTATTCATCATGAACGAAAAGTGTTTTTAAAGGTCCTCGCAAGTGATTCCGTCCTCGGCTGACGCCTCGGACGTAAACAACTTTCTCGTCCTTTAAAATGCCACTTTTCGTTCTAGATAAATAAACTACTATTTTCGTACACTAGCATTGAAAGGGCTGCTTTGCCGTACAATTTATTAATTAGAAAGTTACACTTTGCGGTATTCGTACGGCAAAGTTGTACTTTGCGGTGTTCGTACGGCAAAGTGCGCCGTACGAATTTTACTTTGCCGTACAAATACGGCAGAGTGTACTTTTCTAATTAATAAATTTTACGGCAAATTCAGATGAGAGGATAAATCTATTATTTCGTTTTGTATGCTAGTGTACAAAAAAATATTATACGAAACTCGTATGAAAGTGGCTTTTCCGTACACGTCTCGAAATTCCGGACTCGGCCTAACGGCCTCTTCGGTAAACATCTCACTCGTACTGAAAAGTTCCACTTTCTATACTTGTAACGTGCATTACTATTTTCAACGTTGCCTATGAAAATAACATTTCTATCACTCAATTTAGTAAATAAAGTAGGCAATTGCGCAACTCAGTGATGAAAGTAAAGTCCGATTAGCAATTGCACAATTCAGTGATGAAAAAAAAATCTGTGTTTTAACGCACATTAATAACAATGTTATTTAAAAGGAAATGCAACGTTGTAAAAAATAGTATACACAACTTGTTATTAAAGTGCCGACGTTTAACTCGAAGACACTTTAAATCTTGCTAACGCTTGTGTTTAAAATGTCTAGCTCGTTGAACAATGCAGCACTATCATAACTTGTAGTGTAATATAATATTACTCAGTCATTTGAATCGCTCGTCGTAACCGTGGAGAAATTGTAAAGGTACTTTGTTTATTTGGCTCACGTTATTGTGGGTCTAATCTATTGACAGTCAACGTGAATTGCGAGCAGAAATCGATATGGTACGAAAGAGTGCATTGTTTTGATGATACGATGAGTTAACTTACAGGGATATTAACCTACCATTGCAGCATATGGTATTAAAGAGTTGCCAAATTTGCAAAAATAAGGGTAAAAGATCTTAATTAACATGAAAGCACTAACCAACTTTTTAGAAACGTGTTTTCTGTTCCCACAGTTAATAAACTTTGGCCCTGTTATTTAATTTTTAGAAAATGAAAAATGTGGGGTTCCCATTTCCACACAAGCATGTTGTCTCTCTTGATAGTGGCATGCAGAACCATTTTACATCACACCAAATTTCAGAAAAATTTAAAACTCTAATAAAAATGTTAAATTAGTCGTTTCACACGATTCCACACCACGGAAGGCACAATACAAAAATCCAAAACCTCTCTGGTACCTCTCTGGATATCGCGTCACGAGAATTGAAAAACTTCAGGCACATATATGAGCAACGATTACCAACTTTTAAAGATGGTGCAATCAAAGTCCTCATCAAACGGAGTAATTGTTTTATCATTATATTCTAATAGTCAATTATACAGTCTGACACGAATATTAATGACATTCAGTTATTTTACTGCATTTTATGGAAATCATTTACTGTTACTATTTTAGAGATTTTTCATTCTAAAATATAAACTCAAATACTATATAAATAATCCATTTCATAATATATCGTGTTACCTATTTAACATCAGAATTTTTCCATAGCACAGAGATAAAGCGTTGAAGTTGTAAACAAGGTTCTTGGCATATTAGGCTTAAAGCTCGAATAAGCTTGTTACACTTTACGTTTGGTCTTTCTACCAAACAAAAAACACGTGTGGGGAAGTTTGGGTCTGCACCTGAAAGCCGCAGTTCCATTATAATAAGCCTAAAAAATTTTAAACGTTGCTTTTAATTAATTAGGAACCTATTTCTACATTAACCATTACATGTAACGTTATGAGCATTACATGGTTAATTGAAAATGTTTCCCATTTTATATATTAAAATTTAAAGCTATAAGGTTTTTCAATAAAATGTTTCATTTTAACTTGACAGGCATTTTTAAACTGTTAAACATAGAGCTATGGTTTATTGACAACTGGCAAGTGAAAACTAGGCGATTCAAAAAAATTGAACGATATACGCTACAACGCAAACAAACAGTAACAATTCACTACAAATATGGAACATTTCGAGGAGACGTGTTATTTCACAGAATGGAGACATCAATAATTGATTATTGATCGCCTACGTCGTGCGATCTGACTCCGCTGAACTTTTTCTTTTGGGGCTACGTACAGAAAAAAGTCTACGCCAATAATACATAAACAATTCAAACCTTCGCAGACACTAACGAGCCACAATTAAGCGAAAATGCGGAACTGGAATTCAAATAAAAATATCGGCATTTTTGAAACAAAAATATTATTTTTTATTCATTAATAAGACCTCAATTAGATCTCAAGTTAGATCCCCTGGATTTTCCACCTTTGATGGTAAACTGAAAACTTAATTTAATTAAAAATGTGTAAAAGTAATAAAAGCTAAACCTTTATACCACTTGGAACCGTAATATCGTAATAGTGTTGCTGCAGTTCCTCTTAAACAAATAATATTTAAAAGTTTAATATTAAGAGTAGTTGTCAGAGTTAGCAAACCAAATTAATTCTGTACTTTTGCGAACAAATAATAAATCTAACATATCTCAACAACAACGTGATGATACGTGGTTTTCGAAGTATTTACTTATTCGGGACAAAAATCGACTTCTGTTTTAATTATTTCTTGTTTCAGAGCTAATTTCAAATACAATTTTTGTGTTAAAATTTAAGTAGTGGGAGCCCCTATTACTAAAATATTTATCACATCAACATTTTTGCACTCACATTAATGAACATGAAATAAATAATTCAATTTGTGAAAATTTCATGGTGATAACTAGTTAGTTGCGTTTTAGAATTACTGACGCTGAAAGTTTTACAATTAAACATTTTCTAGAGGGTGTTGTAATGAACATTTGCTAAGAATGTTACGATAAACAATAGTATTCAAATAGCTCTATTAATGTGTGACTTTGAAACAAAATCTGTTTATAATTCCCACAAAACTAATTTTCTCAATGTTCAATTAAGTTATAATTCTAGGTGGCAGAATATGTCGAATAGCTAAAAATGAACTCCAAGGTTTGTCGAAAAATAATAGATTTTAAATACTCGTATATTGTGATAATAGAACTTAAGAAATACATCTTCTATAAAAGAAAAGTACAGAGAATTTATTTTAATGCGCAATGTGGTATTCCCGTTTTCATGAGGACTTGATTGTTAGTATTGGTTTTTAAGGGTTCACCAAGCCATGTGTAAATGCGTTTTCTCCATGCCCATCTAGTAAGTTACACTTACTTTGACATATCCAGTGCAGGTAAGGTGATTTTACTGTTTGTTTACTGGTTGTCATGACATTAGGGAAGTAAGGTAAAACCAACTCCCCAAGGGAAGTAAGTGAAAAGAAACATAAGTACAAGTGATTGTTTATATTGACAGAAACAACTGAAAAACAATTTCTACTCAGCAACTCAACACTAGGCGACTATTTGCTTTGTTTGTAATGGATTAACTTTTTATCAATTAACGTGGAATTATTAAGGGAAAATTATTGTTGGGCATGGAGAAAAATGTTATAAGCATGCTTGGGCAGTAACTATCTACAACCCGTCTCGAACTTTGCCAGCCCTCGCTCGCTCGGGCTGGCAAACTCGTTCTCGACTGGTAACAGCTGCTTACTTCCCTTGATGCTTAAATAACTATTATTTTAATATGCAATATATGAACCGTAATTTTTTTGAAAAAGAACCATTAGAAATAACTAACAGGGCATGTAATAACTCACATACTTGCTGTATTTTCTCAACAGAATTCCTTCCTCCATAGAATATATTACGTTTTTACAGACTATGTAACGTCTCCCTATTGCATTTTAAAATAAACGCATTTACACATTGGGCGTTACAATAAACTCCCAGTATACCTTTAGGCGTATACTGAAATTTATGAAAAATTATGTGTGTATTTTTTTTAGATAACGGTTTAAGAATGTTGCAATGTAAGAAAAATGAAATGTTGTTTTCATTCATAGCAATTTAAAGTTTTTGATTCTCTTTCTCGAGTTTCTTATGTAATGAAAAGTAATTACAGATATTAACATACATTTGGTAGTAAAAAATAAATATATTTAAAGAATTAAAAGAAGCCTACGATCGAAGAAATCTCTTTTTTTTTCGTACAGCTTTACCAATTTTAATGAAAACTGTATTTCCAAAAAATCTCAACTATAATTAGCCTCATTTGTCAAAGTGGCAGTAGGAGTAAGTTTTATGAATTTATTTTTATAAGAAGTGGTATATGTAAAGATTTCTGTTGTAAATAATGTCAATTACTCATTTTATTCAATTTCCCACAAAAGCCAAAGCCTTTGTTGTTCGCAAGAAAATAATATTTCCAAAAATGTTCAGCGATAGCTTCTTAGGATGTAAGAGTAAGTTCTACTTGGTCACATATGGATGCAGTTGTCCCAATGCTATTTAATGGGAAACGTCAAAAGCAAAGGTGACTTCAACTTTTTTTGGGACAAAGAGTAAATATGTCAACAATACTATGCATTATCGAAAACTTTTATTCTTTATATAGTACAGTAGAGATAGTTCAAAAATTGTCAAAACCCAAACATAAAAAAAAGTTCTACCCTGCGGCAAACTGTTCAGTACTCTCCTCTTAGTATGTATTTTTGGCGGTAGGGGGTTGGAAAGGTGGTAAAATTGTAAGTTTCAACAGTTTTTCGCAAATATCTCGTTAACTATGAGGTTGAGCGCAAACTTTATCTTATACAAAATTTATCTACATTTAATTTACAATAAAAATGGTCTTATGCATTTTGCGCTCCAGTAACGGATTACGGAGATATGGAGGGGGTAAAAGTTTTACTTTTTCTGTTTGGCCAAAAAAATCATGAACGCCTATATGGACTCGTAATATTCGCTAGTTTTATTAAAAGGCCGCCGAAACGACTTTTTAAAAAACGTTTATTTTTATTTTACAATGAAATATAACATTGGAAGCACACAGCTAGCCGCCGGACAATTTCTTACATCTAGCTATGATACGAACACAATGGAACTTATCGACTGACTGGAGCTTAACTTAGAAGTGCAAGCTACTAGTATATATACTATGCCTAATCAGCTAAGATAAGCGTTATCTCTAAAAGGGAGCGTGAGACAGGAAGCCACGTGCGTTCAAGGTTGCAGACTTGCAATTCATAAAAAGAAGCTATTTATCGTTCAAGGTTGCAAGCTTGCAGTTTTACACAGGAGACCATTGTCTATTCATAATATAACACGTCCGCCGATAAAATGTTCAATGGGTGGTATTCAAATATGCCTCCATTGAACTTACAAAGAGAAAAGAAAATTAAACTTATGCATTTACGTTAACCGGTTCAAAATCTTTATTTAAAAATCTAATAAGTTTAATCTTCATTGTGTTTCTATTATAATACAAATACAATATAAAAATTATTAACATAAGAATAGTACACAGAGTAAATATAATTGCAGACACACTTAAATTATCAGATTTAATATAATTAACAGGTTTTAACAAATTTTCATATTTATTAAGTTTAATTCGGTCCTCAACCAATTTCTGGGTGTCAAGAGGTATCAAGTCAATCTTTGAAACATTTATGTGGTTTGATTCAGGAATTATTAAGCGGTCAATGTTTGAAATTTTTAAATTAACAATTTCATTTGAGGTTCTTTTTGCGGTGAATAACATGTGTTTTTGATTTATTGAAACAAGACAGTCTGAACTGAGGTGTAAGAGGTTAGTGCCAGATATTCCTTTTCTAAAATTCTGATTTTTACATTTGACGTCCAATATTGCTTCAGATGGGGAAGATATTAACCATGTCGCAGGATTTATTTGTGATATTTTGATTTCTGTTAAATTGAATAAATAAGGGATACATGTTTTATTTTTATTAAATGACAGAAGTTGTGTTTCGCACAATTTGTCGTTGGGGATTTCAAAGTAGTTATTTTGATTACAAAAGTAGGTGTCTAAAGTTATAAGTTTACAATGACTTATTTCAATGGGAATGCTGTTTTTAACGTTAAATAATAAAGTACTATAAGTAGGTATAATCATACGAAATTGATAATTTTGGATAAAAATCGGAAATGGTATTAATTGTATCATTTGATAATCGTTAGTTTTGGAAGTAAGAGGTATTTCGAATATAAATGTAATTCTGTTTTTAACTTGATAAACTTTTGTAATGATAATTGACTCGTATAAATGTAAATACTGTAACTCTGCAGGATATGGAATAGTTAAAGCTTTTTCTGATATGCTATTGAGATACGTCGAAATTTCATTTAGATTTTCAATTAAATCGTCATTATCAATTAATGACATATGCATCTGTTGATTTTGGGCAAAACTTAATGCATTTTCTAGTTCCAAACAAGTGTTAATAAGTAGTTGCAAAAATTGAATTGCTTCTAGCAAGACTGTTTTTAAGGAGTATGTAGCGAGATTTTTGCCTAATTCCTCATTTTGTAAAATTATTTTATTTATATTTCTGTCTAATAATTCTTGACTCTTTGCTATATCATTGATTACTGAGATGGTATCATTTAAAATTTTAGTTTGTTCTAATATAACGTCATTTTGAATTTTATTGCTTTCTTGCAATTTAGTAATCATAGATTCATATCTGACTCCATCGTTGGCGTCGAGGTTTCCAGTTAAAAATTTGAAAGCGGATCCAAGTCCATCGAAAAGTCCTCTTTTATTAATTTTGTGTTTAACATCAGGAAATAATTGACTTAAGAGTTTATCTGTTTTTTCAAGATATTGTTTTAATATTATGAGTAAATTGTTATGATTGATAATAACATCATCAATCCTTTTAAATTTTGTATATTCAATAACGTAACTTTTATTTTCAAGTAACGGTATTATTTTCATTAAATTAGTTCTAAGTGTGTCATAATTAACAAATATAGGGGTATAGTCTACATTTCTAATAAGCGTCCATTCGCTTTGTTTAAGCACTACGTTTCCTAAGTTTAGAGGATATAATCCAGGATTATCTTTTAAATTTTTAATAATAATATCGCTCTGTATAACTAGTGATTGAGTCAGCAGGGTACAGGCGATGAAGAGTGTAGTAATCCTGAAAAAGAGCGAGCAATAGTTCCTTTTAGTCAGGGTGTTTTATATTTCCATATTTTTTAAAAAATTAGATTTAATTTTGAATTTCAATTTTACTTCTGAAATTAGTTCTAACAAATATTTTTTCATTTAATTGGAATGTTTGATTTTTCCGAATTGGTTTTAATTTTAAATTTTATCTTTACTTCTGAAATTTATTTTAAATAATACTTCTTCGTTTAATTGAAATGTTTGATCTTTCTGAATGGGTTTTAATTTTAAATTTAATCTTTACTTCTGAGATTTGTTTTAATAAATACTTTTTCGTTTAATTGAAATGTTTGACTTTTCTGAATTTGAATTTAATTTTAAATGGTTGTAAAGGTTTTTCTTTGTTTTCCTTTAGCAATATCAATTATAAAGGTATGTTGCTGTGAACATCTTAGTTTTAACGCGAGAAATATTGTGATTATTAAAATTGTAAATACTAGATTAATACAAGCTTAGGTCTTGTTTGTTTGTTAAGTATAATTTTTATTTGAGTTTTTTCTGATTTAAATGATTTTAGTCTTAAGTTTTTTCTTAAGATGTTATTTTTTTAAAATACTTTTGATATTTGAAGTTACTGATTTATTTATTAGAATTTATTTGTAATACTTAAAGTTTTTCAAAAATTCAAGGGTGTGAACAATCTTATTTTTTTCTTTAAACACACGGTTAAAAATTTAGTTATTTTGGCAAAATTTTTGATAAATGTTCTTTAGTAGACTATTTGGTTAAAAATTATTTTATTTAGATTTTTAAGTGCTGGGAAATTTTGATTATTGAATTTTTAGATGAATCTGATTTTATTCCTTCTAAAGTAGTAGATTATATAATCTAAATATTTTACAAATTTATGTTTGAATTACTAAACCTTATGAGTTGACTTTTCGTCAGTTTTGAAATTATATGTGCATTGGTTTTAGTCTTAAATTGTTTTTTTTAAATTGTTATTTAAAATAATTATCTAAAATACTTTTAATGTTTGGAGTTTTTATATTAAAGTTGTTAAAAAATTGTTATTTGAATTAATTATCTAAAATACTTTTAATGTTTGAAGTTTTTATATTAAAGTTGTTAAAAAATTGTTATTTAAATTAATTATCTAAAATACTTTTAATGTTTGAAGTTTTTATATTAAAGTTGTTAAGTCTGATAGACTGATTTTTGTTGAGCTCATAATTTTTATTTTTATAAGATTAAGGATTATAAATATTAATTTCTTGTATTTCATTTAAAGTATTAATTACGCTTGTTTTAAATTGATTATTGTATGGTTTCAATTGCTGAAGGCTTAGTCATGCCTTTTTCATTAAATTTTAATTTTGGAGTTATTTTAGTTACATTTTTTTTATGCTGATAAATTTTACGAAAAGTTCTGTACACAGGGTTAACTGTAGGTTTTGTTGAGAAAAATAAAAATCTTAATTTTTAGGTTTGGAAAAGTTACATTAGTTTCATTTTTTTTTGTTTAGTTTTTACGGGTTATAATAAAATGGTATCGTAGCTCTTTCTGTCTGAATATGCATCCATTTATAATCTATTCGTGCGGATAATTTTGAAAATAAGTCGGATCCAATAAGTCCTATATAGTCTGGGTTAAAATTATATAAATAACATGTATGTGTTCCGTTTTCATAAAAAAGACTGGGGATTGGTAAATCTGCAATTAAGTTATGTTGAGAAATTCCATGAGATGTAATTATCTCGAATTCTGTTTCATAAATATAATTTGGAAAATGTTGTTGTACAAATTCTGGAGAAATTATTGTTTGTGAGCTACCTGTATCAATTAAAAGTTTATCGCCAGTGGCGGGAATTATAATATAAGGAAGATCTGATTTTGAATTTATATTAAAAGTTAAAATATGCTTTTCCGAGGCTCTTAATGAAAATTTACTGTATCGTTTGGATCTGGATATTCGAAATAATCTGGGGTGTGATCTAAGTCTTGTGATTCGTAATTTTCAGTTGTATCTTGAAAATTGTCAGGGTCAAAATATTCCTGAGTGTTTTCGTTAAAATTTTCTGGAGTTGAAAATTCTCCATTTTCAAATAAATTTTCGGCTAAGTTTTCATATTTATCCGGAGGTTTTTCTTGATGATAATTTAAATGATTAAAATTTCTATTAACGTTTTGAGAATTTGCTCGATATTTATTGGGGAAATTTGTTTGTTGAGTAGCTGGTCTTTTTATAGTGCTAAAGTCCATAGGTTCTGGTTTATTTGTTGGTGAAAAATTTGGTTTTGGTGCAAATGCATTAAAGCTTGAATTTTGAGTTATTCTAGAATTATTAGGATTATTAAAATTTGTTGGACTTTTAAAATAGTTGGGATTTTGATTAAAATTACTTCGATTTTGTTGAAATGGTCTTTGCATAAAATTTGGGTTATTAAATTTAGGTTTCATATCAACCTTTCTTGTTTGAATATCGGAAGTTAAATTTGATTTATTTAATTTTTGACTTTGAAAATTATTTTGATTTTGAGAATATCTGATATCAATTTCTTCTTTTACTATGCTTAAGGCTTGTTCTAGTGAAGTTGGGTTTCTACTTCTTACGAAGCTTCCTAAATTTTCATTTAGTCCACTTGTAAAGGTGCGAAGTGCTAAATCTTTGTTAGCCTTTAATTTATAAGTGACAATGTCTTTTGATTCTTGACTCAGAGAAACTTTTGAATTATAAATAGCCAAATGAGTTCTAACTTTATTGAAAAATTCTATGGGAGAGTCTTTATTCTGTTTTAATTTGGTTAAATCAATTAAAAGATTCAATTCTGACCTTTGGTCGCCAAAATTTTCAATTAAGACATTTTTTAAGTCTTTCCAAGTATCATACTCGTAACCTGTGATTACTTCTAACGCTTGACCTTTTAATTTATTCCTTATCGAATTCAAAATTATTTGGTTGATATACTCGTTTGAATTTTCTGTGCAAAATTTGGTTGCAATGATTTCTGCGGATCTGATAAATTCCGAAAGAGTGGCTTGATTACCATCATATGTGGGAATTTCATTTAGTAAAGCTACATTAAAATGTGGGGGAAACAATGATGCGTTTTGGTCAACCATATTTGGGTTGCTAATGTTGTTACAATTATTTAAAAATAAAATTCTAGGGATTGAATTCCTTGGTGAGCGTGATCTATCTCGTGACATAAAATTTTTACAATTGTTTCAAAATATAATTATAGGTGTTTTACCTAATGATTCAAGATCTCCTTTAACATAAAAATTTTGTTGACAAAAATTAATTTTACTTTATTTGTTTCACTTATTTTTAATTTTTATTTATGTTAGTAAACAATTTACTGACTAGGGGATTTTTCTAATAGGGGGGTAGGTGTCTTACATTTAACAGGTGTGCGTAGGGCACTTATAACATAAATAATTAAAACTATGTTAATTGAATTTTTAAAACTTTATATTAGTTAACTTTGTTGTTTTAGGCGAACGCTTTAATAATTATCACTTTTGAAAATTATATTACGTTACTTTGTTGCCTTTGAAATTTTTACTTTGTTGTTTAGGCGAACGCTTTAATAATTATTACTTTTGAAAATTATATTACGTTACTTTGTTGCCTTTAAAATTAATTATTTTGCTTTTTCTTTAAAACTTGTAAATTATTACTTAGGCGAACGCTTTAATAGTCGTTACTTTGTTGCCTTTAAAATATACCTTTGCTTTTTCTCTAAAGCTTGAAAATTATTATTTTTAAAAATATACCTTTGCTTTTTCTCTAAAGCTTGAAAATTATTATAAAAATATACCTTTGCTTTTTCTCTAAAGCTTGAAAATTATTATAAAAATATGCACTTACATTGTGCGTTATAATTGACGAACGGCGTGCGATCAAGCTACGTCCTGTTGTCTTCAAAAAGGATGCGTCGATCCTATTGATGTCGGCTGGCCTGCACAGAGGTCCTGAAGTCCGACTTGGATAGTCCAGCTTTGCGCTAGAGCGTTATCCAAAAGTTGTCCTGGGGTCGTCGTTGTTGACGTTGCCAATACCAGAGACTGATCCCAATGATCAAGAGTGGTCCCAATGACCAGATGGTTCCAATAACCACGGAGGAGCAGGAGCTGGGTCGACGGGCGCTTCTCACGATCGGGCGATGTTTGTCCCTGTTGGAGATGTCCGAAGATCCGCTGGGTGGTAGGTTTCGATTTGCGGCAAAGAGCTGAACCTCAAGGAAAGTTGCTGGTCGACTCGATGTTTGTAGTTTTCCAGGTTTTCCTCCACAAATCCGAACGACTGCGCCAGTTTTATTAAAAGGCCGCCGAAACGACTTTTTAAAAAACGTTTATTTTTATTTTACAATGAAATATAACATTGGAAGCACACAGCTAGCCGCCGGACAATTTCTTACATCTAGCTATGATACGAACACAATGGAACTTATCGACTGACTGGAGCTTAACTTAGAAGTGCAAGCTACTAGTATATATACTATGCCTAATCAGCTAAGATAAGCGTTATCTCTAAAAGGGAGCGTGAGACAGGAAGCCACGTGCGTTCAAGGTTGCAGACTTGCAATTCATATAAAGAAGCTATTTATCGTTCAAGGTTGCAAGTTTGCAGTTTTACACAGGAGACCATTGTCTATTCATAATATAACACGCTCTAAGTGTATTATATAAAGGGTTTAACCCAGCACAAAAGAGGAACAACATTTGCGCATATCATCCACTACTACACATGTTGAAGTGAAAGTGGAAGATGCAATTAATGTCACTCTTGGACAAGCAGAATTTCTAACTAATAGTAAGAACAAGATGCAACTGGTTGCTGCCATCACAGTACACTTACAGCAAGCTGGCTTCAAAGTGACTCAGGCAGAAGGTGATGCTGACACCAAGATCGTTTTTACTACAATTGACGAATTACAAAACAAAAAAGGGGCTATCGTGATTGGCAATGACACCGATGTATTGGTATTGTTGGTTGTTCATGCTCCAGCCAACAAACAGTTGAAGATGGCTGTACCGAAGAAAGGTAACCAAGAAGAAAAAGTTGACTGCATTGGAGACATTCAGCGTGGTATCAGGGAAATTACATCTATAAATTGAAAAAGGAGAACATCCTTCATTTCGCTGAATGTCTCCAATGCAGTAAACTTCCGAAAACTCGGATTGAAGACAATTTTATTACAGTGAACACAATACCACCGAGAACACCGTAAGTAGTAGTCGTTTTGTAGCAGTAGAATTTGCAAAACTCGATACACATCCAGTGAAACACGTTATCAAATCGACGAAACTTTTAGTTTGCATATTTTAGGTTATGATTTTCACAGACGGCCAAAAAGGGCCCATGCTAGAAATGTACTTCAGAAATGGCCAAAAAATCAGTGGTGAATGGGTCTATTCCATGCGAGACGCATTTGACGATTTTATTGAGGAATTTCCAGATGTGGCCGTTCACTATGACACGTTTAGTAGAGCTCTTTGTCACATTGTGGAAGTTCATAGGGAAACAGGAAGCGTAGCTCATAAAGCAAGTAATGACAGGCCAAAAGTACGGAACGAAGAAAACACTGAAGCTGTGAGAGCAGTGATCGAACCATCGAAGATCAACCGCATACATCAATTCGACAATTGCATCAACAGGTCGATCTTTCTTACAGTACTTGTCAGTGCATCCTTAAACAAGATTTACAACTTTATGCTCCTAGATCATGCGATTTGACCCCTTGCGATTTCTTTTTGTGGCGAAATCTTAAAAATTCCATTTTTAAAACCCCTATCGCTAATTTGGATGACCTTCGATAGAGAATGGTGAATAATACTGAAGAAATAAGTAATACTCCTGGGATGCTAAATAATGTTTTCAACGCCATGAAAAGAACAGTTAAGCTGTGTGAGATGTCGGCGGTGGCCACATACAGCATTTTCTTTGATTATTTTTTTAGAACTGTCTGCAGCATTGTGACGAATAGTTATTGCATTATAAACAGAGACTCTAGTTATTTCCAATTATTAGCAGTTATTTTCAGTTATTTACATAATTTAAATTAAAAAACAAAGTTTACATGAAACTGGCTTTGAATGATTAGTTTAGTTTCTGTTTATCAATATTTGCAAGGATTAGTTGCAGTAGCATGTAGTTCAAATGTCACAAATTCAACCAGCGATTTACGTGATTTCCTTTCTGGCCTGCTTTGATGAATCTAATTTTGAATTACTCGTAAAATAAACAAGCAATCTTGGAAGTGCAAATTTTTAAATAAACTGGGAAAATAACTCAAGGTAGGTACATATTCCGTACTCTTCGAAATAAAAGTCCAAGCATAAAAAAAATTCATAACATGCTTTGCGTTTTGTACTAACTGCAGCAACTACAAATTCTACAACTGTAATATTGCAATTAGGCGCAAAATACCTCCATTTGCACACCGGGGCCGCGTATTAATTTTAGATTCATTGAGGATGACAACAAACAAGGAACGCCCGTTATTTCCGTCTCCTACGCCGCAAAAACCGTGTTAAAAAGTCACTTACCACACGTTATTTAAATGATCACAAGCACGCAGATTAATATAACACAACGGAAACTACACATACGTTCGGAAACTACACACGCGTTCGGCACAAAAAAGAATTGGAAATCCGCGACTGCTTCCGATCTGCATGCCTCATTTTTGTGCACTTCGCATAAAGGTTATTTATAAAATTAAAAGTCTAAGCCAGCTGGAATGCGGCCAAATAGAATACAGGAGTACGAGGATTCCTCTTCCACGATTTGAGGGCTATTCACTGGCCTTGGCCTTGATTAGGTTCCTTAGAAGGTAGCTTAATATTTAGCGAAATTTAAAAAGTACGGGGATTTCTGCTGGAAAGCACACAAATTGAAGGTGGAAAATAGCAACGTAGAAAAGGAAGTTTTCCATATGGTGTGGAAATTACTTAGCGCATTAATTCGCTAACTCCGCTATTGTTCGTTTCTGGGAAAACATCTCAAAGGGTTTTAGCGTTCAATTACAGGGCATGTGTTGAAGTCATTTTCAGATTTTCATCCATTTTTTAAATGTTATGACGTCATCAATAGTTTTTTTAACTGGCAATACTTTCATACATTTCGGTAGCAAGTTTTAATCTGCTTTCAACGAAATTAAATTTTAAATAAACTACCTACATTAAAAAACATTGAAAAAGCAGCCTTGAAGTTGGTTACCTTGGTTTAAACCAAAAACTAATGATTGTACTTATATTTACTTTTTACTCCCCTAGTCTAAAAGACGAAGGAATTATTGTAATCCTGAAAAAAATCACCTTCCGAGATTTCCTCAGATCTTTACGTTTCAGGGTCTCTAGATGACGAAAAACAGGTTTTCTCATTTCCGTCTGTCTGTCTGTTGGCGGTATAACTCAAAAACTATTTGTTGGATGATGACGATATTTTGCATGCAGATTATATAGTATTTATCTGGCATGAAACTGTGAAATTTTCAGACAAATATATACAGGACAAGCACCTTAAAAAATAAGTTTTGTTTATTTTTGAGTTAACTTGGAAATATATGGAAGTAATAACTTTCACATAGGTCAGGCTTTACATTTGCCGAAAATAGAACTAAACAGATACAGGATGTCACAAAAGAGTAAAAACGTTTCAACAATAAGACCGTTCTGTTCAATAGAAGCGCGCGCCGCACTCGTTCCAGTGAGTCTAGATGGCGCAGTACGACAAGCCGATGCGGTTACGATCGCTACGCAGATGCGGCGGAGTTCAAACCCCAGCGGGCTACATTTTTTTAAATTTTCAAATTGATCTAATTCGCGCGAGGGAAGTTTCGTGTAAACCCCTTTACAGACTTTATGCTGGAATTATTGCCAAAGTCAAAAATGAATCGTTTTTTTAAATCTATATACGGATGTCCCTGAAAAGGAGGTCAATCCATTAACCACATATTCCTTGAGCAAAAATATGACGATTCAAAACTTACCTATATAGAAAGTTGCTTAGTTTAGCCGCTAGAGGGCTTTAAAAACGATTAACTTTTTAAAATTTTTTCAAATAAGTCGAAAAATCTGATAGATTTTATTCATTTTTTGGCCATGCGTTTGTACCAGTAAACCACAGCTTTTAGAAGAATAAACCCTACTTTCGAAAATTACAGGATGTTTAAATCTTCGTCACAATAAATTATCCGTCCATATTTTTTTAACCCCGGCAAAATGTTATTAAGAAAAGTTGTTCAGAATGAGAAATTATGGCTCAATACTAAATTTCAGAAAGATCTGTCGACTTAGATTAAACCTTTATTTTTTACAAATTGCATTTATTAAAAATTACGGTTTAATCTAAGTCGACAGATCTTTCTGAAATTTTGTATCGGGCCATAATTTCTCATTCTGAACAACTTTTCTTAATAACATTTTGCCGTATCATGAACAAAAAGGGTAGTTTACCTGAAAATAAAATAGTTTTCAGGCTTGTAGAAATTTAGAAAATATTTATTTGTGGCTAAACCGTTTACCCAACTAAAATTTTGTAAGAGAGAAAATAGCTTCTAAATTAAAGTAACTAGTCATAAAAAAAATTGGTAGTGATTATACAGCGGGTTAAAAAAATATGGATGGATAATTTATTGTGACGAAGTTTTTAAACGCCCTGTAATTTTCGAAATTAGGGTTTATTCTTCAAAAAGCTGTGGTTTACTGGTACAAACGCATGGCCAAAAAATGAATAAAATCTATCAAAGATTTTTCGACTTATTTGAAAAAAGTTAATCGTTTTTAAAGCCCTCTAGCGGCTAAACTAAGCAACTTTGTACACAGATAAGTTTTAAATCGTCATATTTTTGCTCAAGGAATATGTGGTTAATGGATTGACCTCCTTTTCAGGGACACCCTGTATATATATAAAGGAAAGTCACAACCCTGACTAATCAACGCAGAGCCGAAACCACTAGTACTAGAAACTTGAAATTTGGGTGGAAGGTTCAATTTGTTACGTAAGGTAGTGCTAAGAACGGATTTTTTGAAATTCGACCCGCAAGGGGGTGAAAAGGGGTAAAATGTGTTTTCACGAATTCCTCAATATCTCTTACACCCGATGACATATTGACTTGTACAGGTATCCAATAGAAGTGTCTAAAAACATATTTCAGGATTTTTACCTAATCAACCTCTAAATGTGCAAATCAAGATTCGGGGTGAATTAAAGAACCCTTTGTATCTCCTAGGTTTATTGAATTAGAACATTACCTTTTTGGCATATAAATGTATTCTTAAAACACTTAAAAATAGTTTTAAGGGATTTTAAAATTTTACCCCTCAGGGGGTGAAGAGAGGTAAACAGTGTTCTCAAGAATTCCGCAATATCTCTTAGACCCGATGAGATATCGACTTGTTGTTTACTTGCATACGTATCCAATATAAGTATTTAAAAACATATTTCAGGATTTTGCCCTAATCAACCCCTAAAAGTGCAAATCTAGTTTCGGGGTGAATTAAAGACCCTTTCGTATCTCCTATGTTTATTGAGCTAGAGCATTCTTTTTTGGTATATGGATGTATTCTTAAAATATTTAGAAAGCGGTTTAAAGGAATTTAAAATTTTACTCCTAAGGAAGTGGAAAGAGGTAAACTGTGTTTTCACGAATTCTTCAATATCTCTTAAACCCTATAAGATATCGACTTGGCATTTGCTTGCACAGGTATCCAATATAAGTGTTTAAAATACATTTCAGGATTTTGCTCTAATCAACCCCTAAAAGTGCAAATTTAGATTCGGGGGGAATTAAAAAACCTTTCGTATCTCCTATGTTTATTGAACTAGAGCATTCTTTTTTGGCATATAGATGTATTCTTAGAATATTTAGAGACCGGTTTAAGGGGACTTAAAATTTTACCACTGAAGGGGTAAAAAGGGGTAAACTGTGTTTTCACGAATTGTTCAATATCTCTTAAACCCGATAACATATAGGCTTGGTGTTTGCTCGCATAGGTATCCAGTACAAATGTCTAAGAATACATTTCAGGATTCTCCCCTAATCAAGCCCTAAAGGTGCAAATCTGGATTCGGGTTGAATTAAAGAACCCTTATTATCTCCTGTGTTTATTAAGTTAGACCATTGTTTTTGGCATATAGATGTATTCTTAAAATATTTAGAAAGTGGTTTAATAGATTTTAAAATTACCCCTAAATCAGTAAAAAGGGAAAACTGAAAAGGGGTAGGGTGTTAAATTTATTAATTATTTTTCGCTGTGGGTTTATTTCAGGATAATATGGGGTGAAAGAATGTTTCAAAATTCTACCCCTAAGGGGTGAAAAAGGAGTAAACTGTGTATTTACGAATTACACAATATCTCTTAGAATAAATAGGAAGATTTCCGAAATTCCACCAATTTATGAATACAACATTTAGTTTGTATATATATATATATATATATATATATATATATTCATAACCTATACCTTAACGCCTCCGTTTTATATAAACAGCATACGTTGTTACCTCATATATGACGTTACCACCTCCGGTTTCGGAGGTGATAACGTATCCTGTGAAATAAAAGAGTGGGGCATTAGACTAAATGGCAGCTATCTACCTCTCAAATTTCTGATGGAGGTCATAAGATCCGTTGTTTGTCGAAACATATTCGTCTTTAGTTCAGCCGTTCGCCACGAGCGCTACGGTCGTTTGCGTATATTTATACTTGGCACGTTGTTACCTCCTCCATATTTTCGCAACAATTATAGATAAACATCGCTCTTTATCGCCTCCTACATTTGGCAACATTGTAGTAAAAGTAATCGTTCTCTTAATGGCAGAGATAGGTACAAACAACCGGCCGTTTTAGGAAGAACAGGAAAACTGCAATCTGTCATTGAATATTTTGTTTGCCAGTGAAACTGTTTTCATGAATGGTGCACAGTACCGTCTTACGTGAGTATTTAACCGTAGTTCACCAACTATAATTTCTAACTTCTCTATTCTAGTACAAACTCTAGCAGGAAATATTCAGGTATTTGTGGGTCATCACGGGCATTAAGGGATTTAAAGTTATACAGTGCTTTCGAAAGTAATCTATAGGTTCGATAAAATTGTTACAATTTTTTTCAAAATCGCTGAGACATGCCAAGAGATTCTGTTCAAATGCCACTTTTTGAGGTAGGTTTTGATTTTTTTTTGCCATTTTTGTAGTAACGTTGACGTCATTGATATTTGTTTTAAATGGTTACCCCAATTTTTCCCAAATGGGTGGTAAGAAACTGTGCTGTCAAACGGAACATTGCGTTAGGGCCATAAAACCATCGTAGTCTCGAAATTTAGGGAATGTTTCCTTCAAAAGAAGGTGAGGTTAAAGAGTAAAATATAATGCTGTTAGATAGAAGGGTGCTGCACTACCTCAAAACAAAGTCATAACATAAATAAATTAATATTCTACGTACATATCGGATTCAAATATTGAACATACTCATACATTTAAAACAATGTTTACTATTCAGCTCATCGTATGCGTTTTAAAAAAAATTAACTGATGATGAGTTCACAACATTGCTATCGAGACCGTTCCATGTAAAAAAACCCTATTTGTGCTGTCGACACAGTATACGAAGTTTTTCGCACACCAACTTGTAATTATGTCCACGCAATCTCTCATCATAACTAATTAGAAAAATGTTAATTTGCACAGAATAATATCCATTCAAGAATTTATAAGTCTCGATTAAGTTACCTCGCAGTCTTCTAGTGAACAATGTCTGGAATCCCAGAACGCTCAGCCGCTGTTCCTATGGTAAATGGCGTATAGCAGAACATAACAGGGCTACCCGTATCTGCATTTGTTCAAGATTTAGGGGTTGTCTCATTAAAAATGAGTTGGGATGGGGAAAAATATATACAGCGGTCAGACGAGGTAGTCTTAGTACTATAAAGCCACCGTGACCTGCAAGCTTTTTAATATTTAGGTTATTTAGGGGTTGTTTTGTCGAAGGGGTTGGAGGGTGTTTGGTAAATACATAATTATGAAAAATGAAAAATCTAATAAATGTTTCTTCTACGACTTCGTATAATGTAGATTATTTAAACGACAGAATCCGAATGGAAGTGCGGCTTATAACACCGGAAGTAATGTTTCAAATGAAGAACAGTACAGTTTATTTCAAAAAGATTCTTTTGCAGCATACCTTCTACATTGCATTACTGTATGTAGAAAAAGTACGTGCAGTTCTTTCAAAATCCACAATTAAAAATTTAAGTTGAGATTAAAAAAAGATATCGAAGACTTTACCGTTGCCACGAAAATAACCCAAAAAATTCAAAAAGCATCACAAAAAATAGTAGATTATGTTAGTAGGAGGAAAAGGTGCGGGCCTAACACTAGCAATAACCGAGTTATTACAACTTCTTACTTTTAGACGAGGTGGCTGTGTATTTCTGACATATGTACATAAAATTGTTTTTTTAGTAATAGGTTTTTTTTCTTTTAGTAAGTTGTTTTTTAATTGTCTAATAAATGATGTTATTTAGATTTATTTACAATATTTATTTAAACATAAATTTTATTTTATGGATATACAGCCACCTCGTCTAAAAGTAAATAATTGGAATAACTCGGTCATTTTCAGTTTTAGGCCCGCACCTTATATGAACTTTTATGTTTAGATCGCGATTTGCAATCGTTTTATATAAAAATATACAGGGTGTTCCATTTAACAAAAGTAAACTTTTCCAAATTTCTCGAGAAGGCGATGTTCAATTGTTTTTCTGTTTTTGCCATTCTAATCAACAGAAAAAATGCTACTAGTTTGATAATTGAACCGATATAGTACGTCCAATAATAAAGAAGTTAGCAATAGTGCACACTTCGTTTAAAACACGCTGTATATTGACGGTGATACTGTGCCCACACGCAGGAATTTGGATGACGACAACAAAAGCCAGGACCAAGAACCCCAGTATTATCCATGCACGCAGTGCAAGGGCTTGTATAATAGTACATTATGAAATTAGTTTATAATCCTCTATTATAAACGAGTTTCATATACTATTTTGTCGTCGACTAACATAATAATTTCGAAGGAAATTAATTTCTGCTATTTTTTAAAAGCAGTTCATGTATACAAAACTATGACGTAGTTGTTGCTATGATAATGTGGTTGCTAAGCTATTGTTTATGCTTATGGTAACAATTTTTGTTTAGCGAACACATTTTCGGCCAAAATGAATGATTGTCACGAGCCTTTATTAATAAGTGATGAAATTCTTAAAAAAGCTGCAGAAGCTGAGCTGAGTCTGATTCCTAAAAAGTCGGAAGAGATTTATAAGAAAGAGTATGACAAGTTTTGGCAATGGCTAAGAGCCAAAAATACGGAGATAGTTACAGAAAAGGTTGTGCTTGCGTATTTTTTAGATCAGGTAAATTATTTGCATTTTGAGTTAGATATATTAGCTACCAATTCATCGTACCTTATTTTTAGTCGAAGATTTACAAGTCTTCATCGTTATGGTGTCTGTTCTCGAAGTTGAAATGCATGTTACGAATAAAGGACAATATTGACATTAGTAATTTTCCTAAACTTACTGCCTTCCTGAAGAACTACTCGGTTGGTTATGCACCAGAGAAGTCTGCAGTGTTTTCAAAGGAACAATTAATACATTTTTTTGTAAATGCGCCAAATGACAAGTACTTGCTTATGAAGGTACGATTTGTTTTTTTAAATGTCAAAGTTTATTATAGTTTCTGTCATACTAATGTTATTTATAGGTGGTTGCAATTTTTGGTTTGTTTGGGGCTTGTCGACGTGCAGAGTTTCATAATTTATGCGTTGGTGATGTCAAGGAGGAAGGCTCTGTGCTGGTTGTTTATATCAGGGACACAAAAACTCACAGGACAAGGATATTTACAATTTTGAATGATGATGGCGCAGTGAATTATACTGATCTTATTAAAAAGTACATTATTTTAAGACCAAAACATGTGAAAATTGAGAAGTTCTTTTTATTCTATAATTGCGGAAGATGTACATGCAATCCGGTTGGCATTAACACATTTGGCCAGATTCCTCGAAAGATCGCCACGTATCTGAAAATTTCGAATGCTACTGAGTATACGGGTCACTCCTTTCGGAGAACATCCGCTACGATTTTAGCAGATAGCGGTGCTGATATTAGAACCCTCAAAAGACATGGAGATTGGAAGAGTGATGCAGTTGCTGAGGGATATATTGCAGATTCGCGAGAAAATAAAAACAAGATTGCCCGAACCCTTGGAGCTGCTAGTGGACAGATTAGCAATGTGTCTTCAACGAGTAATGGTGTTCTTTCTACCGCTAATACATCTATGTCGGGTATCACAATATCAGAAAATTTCAATTGTAGTATTCATATTAATATAAATAAATCTGATTGATCTTTGTGTTTATTTTGTTGTTATGACAACTTTATGGCATTCGTGCCATAAAGTAGGTGTTTATGCATGATTTTCCCTACATTAACAGACAGTCTTATAAAGGCCACTAATCTGACGTTAACTTTAATTCGCTGTTAAAATAAACAAAAGCGCATCAAAATTTGTTTACTAATGAACAAAATGTCATAAGAACTAAGGTTTTGATGCGCTTTTGTTTATTTTAACAGCGAATTAAAGTTAACCTCAGATTAGTGGCCTTTATAAGACCGGCCGTTAAGATGGCATTGTGACGCTAGTCGACGACAAAAAATCTTATCTGAGAAGACATGTAAAATTATGCACTCACGACATAATACATAAAGGAAGTGTTTCTAACACTGTTTCGAAATCACAAACATTCACCGCGTGCAAGCTGGACGCAACAAATACCTTAGCTCGATTGGAAGTAAAGGAAAAGGTGTTTGATATGATGAGAGCGGATGATATTGCGTTTGCTGCCAAAAAGTATTTGTTGATAATCTATTTTCGAAACTCGTATCTGAAGAAACACAAAAAGGAAAAGAGTGTCTATACGTGTAGCAACAAAATGAGGGAATTTGGAAGATTATTAACAGAATGTCGTAAGCTTATGAGCAATCAATCAAATTGAGATGCAAAACTTACTCCGTCCTTGTCATTTTGACACTATTGTAATTGCAGTGAAAAATTTAGCTGGTTATGATCCTACCAATAGAAATTTCGCTGCACCTAGCTTAGCATTGCATTTCGGAGGCAATCTAAAACTGCTTTGTGATGATCTGTATCAGTTAGCTCTAAAAGATACGAAGGAATTTAGATCGAAAACTCGGGGTGATACAACAATATGAAGCAGCTAGTAATCTCCAGGAGGAACATTGAAATGGCCTCTTTGGCAAGCAGGGATTTACAAGAGAAGAATTGGAACAAGCCACTGTTGATTGCATTGGTGTCTGATATCAAACTTTTCAGAGAGGAGACATAAAATCGCTAAGAAAAATGTTGCAGCTTTCAAAGATGATAAGGATAAAATGAATGACTACAAAACCCTTGTGCAATGTGTCCTATCATTACTCATCATTTTTAATAGAAGAAGAATTTGATGATCTGTAGTATATGAAAATATCAGACTACAAGAATGAGCGTTACAGGAGGGTGTTGAATAGTGGTAAAGGATCTCGAGCAGTGGTAGTCTTAATACCTAAGGATATCGATGAATTCATACAAGTATGTTTGAAACATAGACACAAGTATTTTTTCGAAGAGAACGACTACCTCTTTTCGATCCCAGGACACAAGGTGAAGTGGGGAAGACTTAGCTAGCTCACTAGACGGATGCCCTTGCAAAACCCTGCTGCTATTACTAGTAATCGTCTGAGAAAACAAATTGCCACGTTAATGCAGATCTTGACTTTCTCGAAAGGCGATGTCAAACAGTTTTCCAATTTCATGGGTCACACGGTTAAGACTCATGAAGAGTTTTATGAGTAAGATCTCGAAATCCTCTAATTAATTTTTTTTTATTTGTTAATTTTTCGACTTCCTGTAGATGTTTATCAGACAGCGAAGTTGTCAAAACTATTGCTGATGATAGAAAATGGTGTGCCCATAGAATACCAAGGAAAATCTTTATCAGACATCGACATTGATTGCAAATATGTCGAGGAAAACGATTTGAAAGTGTTGAAGAGCTATTATTACGATGGGGTACGTAACGAGGAAATTGATGAAGATATGGAAAAAGATGGAAGCGACGAAGAAATACCTAAAAACATTTTGCGAAAATTTACCAAAGAAGACCATTTAAATAGTAAAGAGTTCAATTGTCCACCATATAGCCATGATAATAGTAAGAACATAATAAAATGTTTGACGATAAATTGAAATTTGATATTCACAGCGGACAATAACGAAGTCGGCTCAATAATGGAGGAAGGAATGAAAGATCTTAAAATCACGATTAAAAAGAGAGAAAAACTAATCAGAGCTGTGTTGGAAGATGTAGAGGAGAATGTGGAAAGACGTACTAACGAAGAGAAAATAAACAGTAACTAGGATAGCAGTTCAATGAGTGGAGATGAGTGCAGGGCAAGGAGCAAAAAAAAAGTGTTTCAAAGAGAAATGTGGCTGGAGGATCAAGTAGAGGTGGAACGGAAAAAACGAGTAAGAATAATTATTATTATATTAATTATAATATATTATATTAATTAAGTATAATTTGCCTAAGTTCTAATATATCTTCCGATTGCGATAAACTAATAATCATACAAAAACTTCTACCAATTCAGACGGCAAAAATAATCCGAGATTATTAACTGTGTATGTTTCCAGGGTGGTCTCTAAAAGAGGTGTCTCTGTTAAAGAAGACGTTTTCGAAATACATATATGACCAAGAACATATATCCGTCGACGGCGGAAATCCGAAAATTTTTGGATAAGAGTTGCATTTCAAGGGACCCTGTGCTAGTCAAATCAAAACTTCAGCATTTAATGAAATTGAACCAGAAAAAATAGCAATTGTTTTATCACTTGCAAACAGTCTTACCCAATAATTTAAGATGGCGATCCGATTAAAAAATTGGCCATAGAGAGCGCTACCATCGATTTGGTGCTTTTTTGAAGAAAGCACGGCGTGAATACACTAAGTTTTTCGGGTTTTAATAACCATTATTTTTGTTCAATAAGGTTTAGATCTAGCGGATAATAGCATTTTCTACATCCTTTGTATTGATTTTCTGTGCTAAGCGTGTCTACTAAAGTTGAGATATTCAAAATTCGATACATTGAGCACAGAAAATCATTGCAAAAGATGTAGAAAATGGTATTATCCGCTAGATCTAAACCTCTTTAAACAAATTATAGCAATTAAAACTGGAGAAACCTTGTACATTTCACGCCGCGCTTTCTTTAAAAAAGCACCAAATCGATAATAGCGCTCTCTTTGAATAATTTTTCAATCGTCATCTTAAGTGAGATCTATGAAAATAATGTGTTAATTTTCATTTATTTCTAACTATACTGCTCCACAAATGAACTGGACTACCCATAAAAATTGTATTTATTACATTACTTCATAAAATATATATATACGTATATAAAAGCTTTTGTTTTATAGTATACGCATACTGAGCATATTTAATTGCACTATCGTCAAATCTCAACTGAAGAATTAACAAAATCATATTCATAAAATTAAAAAATAATAAAATTATACAAAAACTATATTTCACAAAAATAAAAGGAATCACAAAAAAAAGAGGTTAATTAATAGTTCATTGAGTCTCCTCGGAAAGTTTAAAAATGTTCAGCACCGATTTGGCATACTTTGTATACAATGTGCTATCAACATTTGAGCAAAATTCAAAATTTTAAAATGATAATATTTTATTAATGGACTTATATTTCTTGAAACCAAATTTTGAAAAGAAGTGCTTTTTATAGTGACACAATCATGAAAGGTTACAAAAAATGCCATGATTGCCCTTTTGAAAAATATTTTTAAAAATTGCACCCATATATGCAAATGGTCCAGTTCATTTGTAGAGTAGTATATTATAATAAATTAGTTTCTAGGTTTGTTGCAAATGTTAGAGTTTTTTTAAAGGCAACCAATGTGCATGCTCCATTAGTTTCCGAATAATAAGTTGCAACTAAAGACTTATCTTTATTGTATTTATTTGAAAATAAACGTTTTATTCCAAATTACCGAAACATAGTTTCACATTGCATGTTTTAAAGTTAAAAAAATGAAAATTTTAAGTGATCTATTTTGTCTTAGTCAAATACCTTGCTTAAGTAACTTACACTTAATCTAGTCGAATTGCAGTATTAGCCGAGGGCGTTTGTACTCCATTTCTGCATTCTCCTAGTACTCCCGTAATCGGTTGACCAGGAGAACGACAGAGTTCCTGGTGTAGGGGAGACTGAATAAGCGAGAAAATGCTGAAACACTTATCTTTAACGTGAAACAAATGGCAACAGCGCCGGAGGTCTCAGCGTGCGAATAATGTTATATATTGTAGGAGGTGAGAGCGATCCAATCATACAATCTAAAATATTAGAGGAAAGTGTTACCCCTCGATAGAAACCTTTATTAACCACTCTCCCCTTAAGTCAAATATGTTTTTAGTTTCCTTATATATGCACCAGGTGTGGTGGAGGCTTGAGCGCCCGCGAGTATAGCGGAGGTCTTAGAGATGGAAATGTACCTATATATATATATATATATTAATTTTACCTAATTGTTATACTATAACTATAGTTTTATCAATATATACAAGGGGAATGCCAATTACGTACACATTTCCAGAGGGTACGTGAAGCATAAAAGAGTTGCGGAGGCCTTTTGTCGGAAGAATACTGTGTATTTTTTACCTAGAATATTGTTTTAGGGCGTTTGTTAGTTTAGCGTATTGAGTGAAGGGTAGGGGTGCACCCTGGAATTCATTTGAGATTTAGAAGGAAAAACATTTGTAGCCCGTGCCACCTGTATTTACTTATTTTATATCTTTTCATTATATGATAATCAGAAATGAAGCCTTACAGTAAGTGCTCTCGTATTTATGCACGTAGTTTAGTACTATAGAGTGATATTTAATGTATGCGCAGTCAATGACTGTAAGTGCGGTGTGGTACGAGTGCGTCAAACAATGCGCCAACAATGCAGTTTTAGCGCGTGAATAACCGGTCAGTATGGGAATCAACGCTGGAGGCCTGCAAGAAGGGAATTCGCGCCCAAGTGGTTGAATAGCGCGGATCAAGAGATTCGGACCCAGATTGTTAACAAGTGCGGGTCGAATTGTCAGCAACATGAAGCGGGCTAATAACAGCCCTAAACAGCGCAGCATATATTGTGTGGTAGCCGGCATTATTCGCCGTCGGCTCATAGTGCCTCTGAAAGAGCTGCCAAATCATGCCGCAGTTGCAGCCTTGTCAGAAGACAGCTATCGTTGCAACATCATAGGAAAAGCACCTGCCTTAGTATACAGCTATAATACTTGGGAGCCCTTAACAGCCAGGTTAGTTAATAGCCATGATCACCGTGCAAGCGAAATATTATTGCACCAGCTGGAGCCATTACATTTGTGATTGTTAGCACGGGGAATTACCTGCTGATCGAGAGTCGCACTTACGTCATCCCAACGTGCACGAACTATCTTCGAAGGCCGGTATCCGGTTATGAGCCTGTTCAAGAAGGGACAGCGTTGCGTTGGGTTTACTAGTGAACGCTATTTAACTTTGCGCCGATTAATGAAATTCTGCGTATCGGTTTGAACCATTTTCATATATGTAGCGTGTTAGCGCTGTATTTTGCATATACTTATATGTATTTTCTTGTGAGTGTATTGGTTTGCAGATTATATGTCTTCGTTGTAAACTGTTTAGCTTCTTATGGTCATTCATATTTGTATTGGTGAGTACAACATTTCAGGTGTCCACGAGCTGGCCTTAAACAATATCTGTTGGCCTCAAATAACAATAGCTTTCCCTTAGCCACTCTGCGAATATAAAAAAGAGTCTCATAAGCATACCGACTGAATCAGCTAGCGAACCCAGGGCAAAGGAAAGTAATAATTCAGTAAGTGTAGGTAGGTAAAAGACGCCGCGCTACGATTGGCGCTCAACGTGGTAGGCTCGAATGAAGGCTAATATTAATGGTGTTCTGAGTGTTGTAACGACCCTAGAAAATTCTAGAACATAGACAAAATTTTGTTTTTTAAACGATCACATTAGTTTATGGAATTGCGATCCGGAACAATTCTAAAAAACAACAAAATGAGTCAGAACGATAGAGAAATAGAAAATATAGGTAGTCCCGAACAAATTCGCGATTCGGGAATTGCGTCGGTCGGCGAGGACAATTTAATAAATATTCAAGCGACCGTATCATTAAAAATGGACTTGGGTATCGGAGCGGCAGAAATGGTTAATCTGATGCAAAGCGTACGTGGAAAAAATTTAGCGGAAACGGAACGCCGATTAGAAAAAAATCTAGGGGAAACACAAAGCGTGCTCGGACAAAAATTGGCGTAAACACAAATCATGTTAGCAGCGAACCTAGCAACGAACTTAGAGGGGGTATAAGATGAGTTGAAGCAAGTACAATTGAGTAACGACCAAAAAATAGCGGCTCTCGAGCAAACAATGGAACATACGGTTGATATGAAATTCGGCCACGTGTATGATAAAATAACTGAACTAGAAGGCGGTCAAAACAATTTATTAGGGCAAATAAGGGCGCACGAAGAGAGTTACGGACAAGAGTTAACGGCAGTTAAAGGAGCGATAAATAAAGTAAATTCTAAAATAAACTATTCGGTAACGACGATCGATCAACATATACGTGATTTAAGTAATAAAGTCGACGAATGCGTCCAAAACAAAGTAGTGTCGATGGTAAACTGTAGTGCGTCAACACTAAATGCACCTAAAGCTGAACCCAAATTTAGTAATGATAAAGCCGGAATACACCCAGTTAGGTTCATTGAGAAACTGGAATCCTATTTGCAAAATATACAAAGTACACAAGCAAAAAAATTAGAAGCTGCAGTAGATTGTCTAGAAGGCAACGTAAACATATGGGCAAGACGCAAGTTGAACCAATGGCGCAATTTTAACGATTTCAAAAGGGATTTTATGGAGGAATTTTGGTGAGAAGCAATCCAAAACGAAACGCGGTTATCAATACAAAAGGAAGGTTGAAGGTACATATGATGCGAGAGTAAACAGCTGGGAGTCACACATATGGCAATGCGTAGAAAAAACTGAGTATCTAAACCCATCCATTCCAGAGGAAGCGTTAATAAAAGCGGTAAGGAACCATTTCACAAAAGATATCACAAAGCTTTTGTTTGCGTCAGGACCAACCACCATCGATAAACTTATTAAAGCACGTATTTTCTTGTGTGTGTATTGGTTTGCAGATTATATGTCTTCGTTGTAAACTGTTTAGCTTCTTATGGTCATTCATATTTGTATTGGTGAGTACAACATTTCAGGTGTCCACGAGCTGGCCTTAAACAATATCTGTTGGCTTCAAATAGCAATAGCTTTCCCTTAGCCACTCTGCGAATATAAAAAACAGTCTCATAAGCATACCGCCTGAATCAGCTAGCGAACCCAGGGCAAATGAAAGTAATAATTCAGTAAGTGTAGGTAGGTAAAAGACGCCGCGCTACATAGTTTGTTTCTAATCCTACGATACTAAAAGTCTTAGGGCCGATTCCATAATCAAATTTAAAGCTTCATTTAACTAAAGTGACATTAGAATGTGCACAATGAGATGTGCTACATATGTCATGCACATCTAACATTACTTTAGTTAAAATTAGATTTAAAATTGATTATGAAATCGGCCCTTAATATCTAAGAGTCACCCATTGATGTCTTCTTAGCTAAATTTAACCTCTAAAGCAAATTTGCATGCACTTTACACAGTTTACTCTGCTTTAACACTAACAATTCACAACACTAATTCGTGGGGTTTGATCCTCTTAAGTCTCCTTAATCGATTTGCATATCGAGTAGTTGGATGGCCTCGATGTTTTCATGTTGTAGAAGTCGTGCTTCGTGGCTTCTTGCATGTTTATGGATTTCTTTTTCGACATATGCCACACCTAGGTTCCTATGGGGGTTCCTACAGGAAAAACTTATTATGTATTGACAAGGCTGAGTTTCTTCCCCGCAGCCAATACATTTTTTTGTATTTGATACCTAGTTCTTCTTTTTTTTCCTCACATGGGCTTTCCAGCGAAGTTTCGTGACTAGCGTAAAACCAAGATACTTTGCTATATTGGCATATGGGACTATTTGTCCATTTATTTTTATTTGTATTTGCATTTGTCTAGATATACTGATTTTCCTTTCATTTAATTTGATTTTCCATTTCTTAGTCCATTTTTGGAAATTATTAATGGCAGATTAAAGTTTACTGGCTGTTTCTGTATTATTTTCGCCCACGGTTAGTATATCAGTATCGTCTGCAAAAGTAGTCGCAGTGTTATTTTCTGGTTCTGGAAGATCACACGTATAGAGGAAGTAGAGTACCGGCCCCAAGACACTACTTTGCGGTACTCCAGCTTTAATTTCTTTAAGAACAGAATAGGCGCCATCTTGCTTGATCCTGAAAAATCTGTTCGATAGATAAGATTTTAAGATATTCGAGTATTGCTTAGATAGAACAGATTTTAATTTCCACTGCAAGCCTTCATGCCATATCTTGTCGAAGGCTTGCGCTACGTCCAAAAATAGTGCAGAACACACTTTGTTATTTCTTCTAGGGCTTTTTCAATAATATGGGTAATTCGATGCACCTGATCTACCGCTGAATGTCCACATCTGAACCCAAATTGATGGTCTGGGATCAAAATTCTTCTCTTTATAATTGGCTGCATTCTCTTGAGGAGCAATTTCTCGAATAATTTAGATATAATCAGTAATAGTGATATCGGTCTATAAGAGGAAGCTGTATGTGGAGGCTTTCCTGGTTTTGGAATCATAACTATTTCCGCTACCTTCCATAATGTAGGTACATATTTAAGCCTGAATGCGGCGTTGATAAGATAGGTCAACTTGACAATCGCTTTTCTTGGAAGGTTCTTCAGGATTTCGCCTGTAATTAGGTCAAATCCAGGGGCCTTTTTTGAGTTGATGTTATATTTAATTTCTTTAATAACTTCGCGTGGCGAGACCGATGCTATATTTTCTTCGTCCCGCTAGACAGCTTCTTCTAATACCGCTTTTTCTTGTAGGTCGTAGGGTTGGAAAGTGCTCTCCAGGTGAGCAGCAAGACATTCCGCTTTTTGTTCACTGCTCCTAGCCCAATTTCTATCTTCTTTTTAATTGGTGGTATCTGCATAATAGGCCGCTTTAATCTTTTTGTTGATTTCCATAAGGAATAATCTGTATTGCTTTTATTGGTCAGCTTTGTCAAATAGGTAGCAGTAGATTCCTCTTTTAGTTCTTCTTTAATTTCGCTTGTAAGTTGTTGGGTAAGATTATTTAATATCGTTTTGTCTTGACGGATCCTGGTTTGTAACCATTTGCTTTCCTTTTTTCGATTACTAATTGCTTAATTTCTTCCGGATAGCAGCAACCTTTTAGGGGTCTTTTAATATCTGGAGTACATTCCCAAGTGCTTATCTGGATATCTTTATTGAAATTTTCCACCTCAGCGTCTAATTCTTCTTTTCTAAGGGGTACGTCTAGAATAAATTTTTTATCAAGTAATTGCTTAAAGCTTATCCAATCTGTGTATTTATTAGGTAATGTAGGATTACTTTCTTTCTGTATTATGTTTTCACTCAAGGTTAACGTTATAGCTGAATGATCAGAAAGTAAGTCGTGGCATTCGTCTACCTGCATGTAGTTAGGCGACATATTTTTTCACTATAAAGAAGTCGATCAGGTCAGGTACATTGTAAAGATCTGAGAGCCAGTATGCCGGCGTTCCGGTAGATATAAATGTACCTCCATGTTTGTTGGTTGTTTTTAGTAGTTCCCTACCTTAGTAGTAATTATTCTGGACCCCAGTAGGTATGTTTTGCATTATAATCACCGCCAATAACACATCTTTTGCCTACATGATTAAATAGATAATCGTATTCATCTTTCTGTAGGGTATGTCTAGGTGGGCAGTAAAAAAAACAATCGTAACTATTTTGTTCTAAACCCAGGGAACAAGAATGCCAGTTTCATTCATCATTACTATTTGAACTTTAAGAGAGTTACGTCACTCGTCTAAAAGACGAACGAAGTATTGTAATCGCGAAAAACTCACTTTCCGATTTTTTTTCAAATCTTCACATTTCAGTGGCCCTCGATGACGCAAAACATGTTTTTCCAATTCCGTCTGTTCGTCTATTGTCGTCGGTATAGCTCAAAAACTATTTATTGGAGGAAGTCTATGTTTTTATTTCAGATTATATGTCTACCTACCTGGCACGAAACCGAATATACTTTCGGTCAAATATATACAAGGTGAGCACCTTAAAAAAATGTTTATTTTTCCTATAATTGGGGACTAGATAACAGTAATCATTTGCACATAGATCAGGTTTTACGCTTGACGAAAATGAAACCCAAAATATAAGGTAAAAGGAAGAAAAGAAAAATGATCGCTGGGGACGCAGCCAGCGCAGCAGAAAGGTGTAGGAATTGCGGGCACTACGTTCAACGCAAGGAACAGAAATGTGCAACTGGCGAGGAAAGTTCCGTGTAAAGCCCTACACAGGTTTTTTAAATATCTATTTGAAAGAAATTAAATCGGTATTTTTAAAAATTTGAATTCGACCTGCGTATTAATATTTTGTAAAATTTTAATTTTTGTGTTACATTGGGAATTCTCATTTCGTTGTTACGAAATGGTATTCTGAATACAGATTTTGTAAATGTCATTTAAGTTGATTATGTGTGAGCCCTTTTCGCCAAGGACAAATGTCTGAATCTTCCGCTATAGAAGAATCGACAGTGTTAGCAATTGAATCATTATCACTGGTAGTATCACAGGAGTGATGAAGTAAAGCAAAAAAGCCGAGCTGATTAGCGAAGAAGTGTTACTAATATATTTTGAACAGAAATCCCGGATCCTTAAAACCCTACTCAACGATATTATCAGCGAAAAAGAAAGTGGGCAGAGTAGCAATTACAGGAAACTATTGTTCCAACAAAATTAAAAATTGAAGAATTCTTAAAGGAAGCAGATAGTAAAAACAGTTCGTTTTAGTTCCTAAGACACAAAGCAAACACTCTCTCTTAAACAGAATAGTTACTTATGCAACAAATTGTCAATTGTATGCAATACCTTGCGTATCATTTTTTACTCGTCGTAATTGTAGAAAAACATTTACGAGTCGTGAGAAAATACCCCCTTTTTGCAACTTCTTTCATATAAATTACTAGTGATGGGCATAACCGGACAATTTTCATAACCGAATTATTTGCATTCGAATGATATTAATAACCGAATGATTATTTGAATAATCATTCGAATAAATTTTGGCTCTCGATTCGTTTCGATTTCGCCGGTTGGCGGTTCACCGTCATCTGCATCGGCACCGTAACTTGCAGATAGCAGAGGAACTCAGTTAATCGTTAATTATAATAATTGTATCAATGATTTTTATTTGATTTCTAAGGTGTTTAAACCATTGAGAATAGCTATATCAATACTAATCATAAAGAAATTATAAATATGCGAATACATCTATTGAATCTATTTTTAGTTCCTAAAATTCTCTAGTAGCCACCCTTCCCTTTTCGCTTGCACATCATACCGGTATATTTTAGAATCCATAATTTATCTACGTTCAGCCTTCCGCGGTTCTAAGGACGCACACTTAAAATTTTAAACTTCTTGTCCCACGTTCATATCATATGACGACGGATGGGCATCGACTGCTTCGTTATTAAAAATTAAATATAAATCTGTTACGATATTGGAAAATCTTATTTCGCTTTCTGTTTATCCCTTATTAGGCATAATCAACAGCGTTTCGAAGCAAAAATTTAGGCCGTTATAAATTAATACCAACACAGTTTCGGCAAATCTCATACTCAGCAGAGCGTTATCTTTAATAGGAACGGCCCCATAAATTTACTTGGTCGACTGGGAGTCTCAAATGTGTTAATAACATCAACAAGCAGCCGCGAGCCTCACTTGGGCCAATCACTACAATCTGCATTGCTTATGGTTCTGAATGACGTATTATTTACAGAATTTCGATCACTCGCAGGTCGCTGAGATACGACACGTAGTACGTATCAAGATGAGGTTATTTTTCATTCGAATACTTGGAACGAAAACCGAGTTACAGAGGTTATTTCAATAACCGGATAACCGGTTATTTTTCATTCGCATAAGCCCATCACTATAAATTACTATTGGGCTTTTAATTTTTTTTTTATTTATCCGTTAGTTAATCAGCGATTCCTTAATAAGGTTTTTTTTCAATTTATTCCTTACTTAATCAGCGATTCCTTAATAAGGTGTGATACCCTACAACTATTTGGAGGAAAATAATCGATATTCTCATCAATTAAGAACGTGTATCACCAATTACTATGAAAGTTTTTTACTTTACTTATCTGTTGACCATTAAATAATAAATAAGTTAGAACAGATAATTAATAGGATTAATAAACATTTATCACACTAAAACATTTTTTAGGGTCTATTCACATAGAACAATATTTTACCCTAGTTTGTTTGCACTTTGTTATTTAGACAGGAACTTTTAATAGATATTGCATGTTGCATCCTATAAAAATCGAAACGTAATTATTCTAAACGAATTTGAGGATAAAAACTAAACATTCTGAAAAACTCACATTAACGATTTTTTCCCTAAGCTTTGTCCATGTTTCTTACGCGATAGGGGGTTGGTTCTTCAGACATTCCTGCTGTAAGTTTTCATCTTCTACCCGAATTTGCGGACAAACACAATTAACGAATTCAGATAAAACTTGGTTTTACAGAGTTTGTGAAAATATTATTCCTGGATGTCGTAAAGTTTTCAATGGAATCACATTTTTTTACCGATGGCATAAAAATCTATTTGTTAAAACTAAATAACCAAAGTAATTAGTTTTTCATATTTTCCTAGCT
Source organism: Agriotes lineatus (assembly GCA_940337035.1). Taxonomy (NCBI): domain Eukaryota; kingdom Metazoa; phylum Arthropoda; class Insecta; order Coleoptera; family Elateridae; genus Agriotes; species Agriotes lineatus. Next base: position 6,592,909 of record OW679196.1, on the reverse strand, counting down.
TGCTATTCTTTTCTAGACTAGTAAATTAAACTAAGTATCGTTTTAACCATTAGAAGCTTTCATTTGGAAATTAAATAATCCGCCAGGCAGAAGTGCTTTCGACATTTGAAAATTAAGCTACAGTACGTCAAGTCGTGCTGAAATCTTCACATGAGTAATAATTATTCCTTGATTAGGATATAGGTACTAGGTACCCTACAATTACTGGCGAAAATAAGCGATACTGCAGAGAAGGCCACAATTACAATGCTTTCTTCCTTTCTGCAATTATAAATTGCGAGTTCCCTTTCTATTAATTGTTTAATCACTACATTTTAACAACACGCAGATATACGTCTAGCCAAAGGTTTCAAAGATCAGACAATTCTTGAATTTATGTCGTAGTTTTTTTCTCTAAAATGTGTTAAACCTTCTGTTTTATGAGTCAGTCGTGCTACCGAAAGAGTGGGTGTTAAAAATGAAAGGAAAATCGGTTTAGAGGCACAATTTACTTGCCACTGCTTTCAGAAAAATAATCCACGCCTGATTTTGTAATCTTATTTTTAACACAATTCCAGATATAAGATAGAAGATATTCTGATCTCCGTCGACACATAAAGAAGAAAGGAACACACATACAGGGTGATTCTCAACCTATCTGCATAAACTTGGGGATTTATTCCTCATGTCAAATAATGACTAATAGGCAAAAAAATTGTAATAAAAGATTTGTTTATGACCGACCAGAAAATATGCGATTTCCGGAGAATTTATTCGCCAGAAAGTAACGTTTTGCCGGTCAAGATCGGAAAACGGGTATCAGGAACCGGTAATGTAATTTACGTTACGGGACCGGAAAGTAGTGTTTTGCAGGTCCAACCAAGTAGAGGGGTCCTGCAAAACACTATTTTCTGGTCTCGTAACGTAAATTACTATTAGTTTCCTAGATATCCGCGAAATTTATTTGCAAATCAAGAATACATAGACCTTTGTAAAATAACATCACAGCAAGTGTTCGAAGTTATTTCCCATATTTTTGAAACACAATTGGGCTCGCCGAATCCACGAGTTCCCACATGCGCGGCCTAAAGCAGGCTGTTGGCGGATTATCTCAGCAGCACCATATGTATCAGATTTCGCAATTCTTGGTCACTATTAACTTCGGTGGCGTACACCAAGCTTTTAAAGTGACCCCAAACATAAAAATCAAGTGGATTTAGGTCGGGCGATCGAGGTGGCCAGGTTATTGGACCACCTCGACCTATCCATCTTCCGGGAAACACATTATGTAGATCTTGCCGATTCGCGTTCCGGATGATATCTTTATGGAAACCTTTCTGTAAAGAGACGTGTCGCAACCACAGAATTTTGTCGTGATTCCCCGTATGCCAGTACCATGTCCATAAGTTCTTCGTTAGAGAAATTGTGCGCCATAACTTTTAATAATTTTAAATGAGATGACACAAGCATAGTTAACAAATCTGGTGTGATACACGCACACAACTTTCTTTTACAGTGACCTTATAATTAGTTAACAATTTGTTTTTATTTTGATGCATTTGTCAAAAATGTACAAAAATTACAAATTCCACAAAAACGACACAAAATAGAGCGTTAGCTCAAGAGACAAATTTCCTCTAGAATTTTAAGCTGAATTAAAAAATGTAATAATATACCGGGTGTTCTATTTAAAATAGGATATAATAAAAAAAATGATAAATAATGATAAATAAGATTTATTTAGCACATGGCTAGTAAGTTACATAAAATGTTACACATTGCACAATACACAAAATAGAAAAAAAAACAAAAGAAATCCATTTTAGAAGTATTCAACTGGAAAATCACCTATCTCACATCAATACACATTAAAAATGTAATAAAATGTAAAGTTAAAAAAAAAATCGTTAGAGCCGTTTTTGAAAAAATCGAAAAAAACTAAAAAATCACAAGAGTAAACACCTACTTCCGGTTATGCGGTTTTCTTTAAAATCTTGCTGTCGCATCTACATAGTACACAAAACTTATATATGAAGTTTCAACGCCATACCTCTTTTTGTTTTTGAGATATTCTGTTCACAGACACACACACAGACAGACCAATGAAAAAAAATATGTTTTTTGGGTCAGGGAACTCTAAAACGTGAAGATCTGTTGAAAACTCAATTTCGAATTTTTGGGGTGAATCCAATACCTACTTCCTTTATTGTAAAAGGAAGTAAAACAGTTCAAACAGTCAAACTAGCAGTTGTTTTCGTCATTTCACTTGATGTCTATGTGTTCTTAATTTGCAAGTAAATTTCGCGGATATCTAGGAAACTAAAAATCTGTTATTAAATTTTTTTGCCTGCTAGTCATTATTTGACATGAGGAATAAATCCTCAAGTTGATGCGTATAGGTTGAGAATCACCCTGTATACACAGACTATGAGATTATTATTAACTGAAATATTCGCAGACAACTGAGATGGGTCCCAAAACAACAATGGAGACCATAACAAATATTGCAGATCATTATAAAAAGAAGCTGGATACAACAAAAATAACTGACAAAAGAATATGGACCTGCTATCAATGAAGAGAAAACAAAATATCTAGAGATGGGAATAAAAGGCAGACCAATGAATAAAAATAAAGCGGAGAACAAGTGGCATGATTTTGAAATTGGTAGATCAGTTTGAATATCTAGGAGTAACAATTACCAACAGAAAAGATACTAGTTATCAAAGGGAAGTCAAGCGATGGGAACCTTAACAAAAAAGATGAAGTAAACATGATAACACGAAAAGAAAAACAATAAGCTGAGAGGCTATTTTATACGATTGCGAGACATGAACACTAAAATAAACAAGAATATCGCAGTAAACATCGAAATATGGGAAATAAAGATTCCAAGCATTTGTTTTTGTGGACTAAACGGTACAGAGGGGCATTGGCGTAAAAGAGCAGAGAGATAATATGCATTAACATACATACGAGTAGTGATGGGAGTCGAGAATGTCCTTAAAAGAATATTCTCGAAAACGAGATAAAAATCATATCGTCGCAAAATATTCTTTAATAATTACAAATTTGGTTAAACGTTTCGCTAATTTTTTTAACTTCATCAGTAAATAAATGCAAACACAGTTAAAATTGTCAAATTGCCTTGTTTAGGAAAGGTTTGAGTGGCATATTACGACAAGTTAATTGTTTTTAATTATTAATTAAGCAGTTAAAGGATTCTGAAGGCAGGAATGCAAAACAATAATTCATGAGAATATACTCACTTATAATACTATGAGTAGTAGTCAAAGTTATGTCGAATATTTTTGCTGTGGTATCACGAATGCCCATTGCGCTTAGGTTCGATTAGGACGAGTGCGCTGCAACAGCGATCACTGCGTATCAATTTCTCAACCATTAAGAAAGAGGGTATATTACTCAACAATAGATACTCATCTGTGCCAAATATGAGTGCTCTGTGCCAAGGCATTTTTGATTAATTAATTTAAAATTATTTTGTTCGTCTTGACTTTAAGGGGCTGCAAGTCATCGGGGGTGCGGTTTTACTAAGGTATGTTTACCTTAATCTTCTTATTTAGAATTAAGGATTCATCAGTATCATTTATGCTACTTCATTTGAACACACCCTGTATGCAGAGTGTCCTGTAATTCGACCAACAAACTCCTGACAAATTTCTAAGTATGACTCTAAGGCGTTGAATTTAGCAACCCTAATAAATTGAATTTTTCAAGGGACATGAATATGATTATGAAAAAACATCTAATCGAAATCCTGACTTATTTAAACGCTTTTAGTTTATTTAGTTTTTTGTGCCACTAATATTTTTTGTGCAAAACTAAAAATAAAATACATTATGATGCAAAGCATTTTGCTGAATTTTTCTGAATGACTGTGCTGTGCATCATAAAGTTTCTTTTACAAAAAATATAAGTTTCACGGAAAAACTAAGAGTTAAAAAAGCTTTTTAATAAACCAGGCCAGTACCTACATATTTTTGTATAATCAAATTCTTGTGCATTGTAGGGTTCCAATGACAACCCTATTTACGAGGGTACAACTCGGCGGGGAGAGATTTAGTCAAGTTTATATGCAAAATGCTTATATTTCAACGTCCTCCATAACCCCCAGAAGTCGGTCGAATTACATGACATCCTGTATTTATGTATGGGATATAGTGACCGGAAATGCAGGATGAAGGTTCCTACTCAGATTCGTATTAAGGGAATCTGACCTAAAATTAATGTTTTTATACAAATAGGACCTTTATCACCACATATCATACACGCCGATGAAAGCAGTCTTCTATTGTGTTTGGAAGATAGGCCCGTATCTTGAAGTTTGTGTGATACACACTATAAAATTGCTGTAGGTACCTGTTGCAATTTATTTTTATCAACAGGTGAAGCTTAAGCAAGGTCCAAGTATCACATCACAGCAATTAAGATGAGAAAGTACAGACTCACAGAGCACAGTAGCTGTACAGATGGTATATAGTAGTAGACCTAATATAGAGCCCTGCGGCACTCATGACTTCAACTACAAAGTAGAGGATTAACGGTGATCAAGTTGAACAATTTGCTTTGTATTATTCAAATAACTAATCTTCATATAAAGCAAGTGGAGCTGCTCAGCTGAATTGCAATAATTAAAGCTTAATGATTCCATGTGTGGTGAAATGTCTTGGTGTAATCAAGGAGAACAAGAGGGGTCAGTTTATTTCGATCATAAGTTGAGAAAAAGCGCAGAACTACCACTTTTTGAAATTTTTGGGAGTTAGTAAAGCTAAATGATTTTCAAGAATCGGGGAATACATGAATTATATACCTAGGTATACAAATTGAGTATGTCACACATATCTGTTAGAATATAAGGTATTTAGACACAATTTAATCATGTTAATATTCAGTCTAGCGAAAAATCATTACTTAAAAAGAGTTGGCCAAGACTTTTACATAGATCTCACGATTACGGCGCCCTCTTTACTGTTAAAATCGTAAATCGCTGGTAGAAAGTTGCAGGTAATACAGAATTTGTTTGTTATGTTCAGATTTCGATTCAAACTCGACAACGCTTTCCAAAGAATGAATTATAATTAGAAGCCTATTTAGCTTTTAATTTCATTCCTGTTAAAAATATTGAATCCAAAAATCTGTTTTGCAAGATGAAAGCTACGCCTTTCTGGTACAGATCTGTAAGATGCTTAAATAATTCTTATAGGTAATAATACTAATAATTATTAATTGATTTAATTTAATACTGATTCTCCGTTATAATTTATCAAAAGCTGCTAAAGCAACTACTTATTGCTACAGCCGATTACTGACCTACTAAGCGTCTTAAATTTTTTTAATTTAAAATAATCGTAATTTTAATATAACTGATAGTGGATATCTTGTACAAAAGGAAAAGGTAATAAATGGACAGGGTGGCAGTTTAAATACATGCAGAACTTTGCAGTTAAATTAAGCGTTAAAAACGACTGTAGGCGCGTTATTTTTACGACTGAATCATCATAAAATGATGTCAGTAATGCACCCATCCCATTCTCTTCGATTTCTTAATTAGATTAATAAAGTTATTTATTTAGTCTGGGCAAGGACGCATGATGATTCTACGATTTGATCATCGCCCGATTTTTACTGTTCGCAATTCTGGAACATTTAAGACACGGCACACGGCAAAACGTATTGAGGTTATATTTATGTTTCCCAATTTAGAAACTACCTGTTTACCACTGACCAACAATCCTCCACATAACCTAACTTTTATAACTGTCGTGTTTTCGCTTCTGCTCGCAAAGGCGAGGGCTCTATTTATAAAACAGGCCTCATAATTGCGTTTCACATTAATCCGCTTTATTTGCGAAATGATAACGAACGGGTCATGCATGTAATTAGTGCTCAATTAAAAGAGCCTGCCTGCATTTCTGAACCTCGAGTGGCATACTTAAGGCGGGCTGTAAAAACGCATGCATTGCAAGAATCGTTTATTAACATACCTTCAAAATTAAAAGACGAAATAACGGCACAATGTAAACACGGAAAAACTACAAAAAAGTTTTAACGGCGATCGAAAAATTAAAGTTGCGAACAGCTGTTGCGCATGGCAACCCGACAACTCGATTTGACGTTTCACAGCGCCACCGTTGGTGTTTTTGTTTTCTGTTTCTGTCAAACGCATCGAATTTAGGTTAGAGATATTGAATGTTGTAGGACAGAAGATTCAAATCAAATCAATTAAACTTCCACATGAACAAGAATGTCAGGAATTAATTGGTAAGTATGTTAAATGAAGTTGTTTATTACAATCTTTACTCTTCAAGCTCAAATTTATTGCCATTTAAAATGACCGAGCCCAAAAATTGAAGAGTATGTGAAGAGATACAATATCTAGTACCAGAAGCTTTTCTTAGAGCAGCACACTTTATATTTCAAAAGCCTGGTTTTGTATGCACTATGAGAAATCAATATTTGATAGTCAGTATCGCATGTAAAGACTTGCACAAGGCTCTACTATAAAGGTATGTAATAGTTTTAAGGGAGTACAGCTTTATTACTAATTATTAATATATATTTTTCTAGAAGAGGAGAACAAGGTGCATCGGATATCATCATTTCGAAATGTACTAAATTTGGCATGTTACTCATATACAGGGTGTATACAAATTGCCACAAAAGCTCCCAAGTAGCGATATCCCTTGTACAATTCTGAGTCGAAAATCTTAATATGAAAATGTTGGATTGGTCTTCATAAGCCCTCACGAGCGGTAGATAAAAAGAATTGTTTTTTCAGGTAAAGTATCCTTTCTGTTCTAAATACGACAAAATGTCACCAGGAACAGAGCCGGATTAAGAGGGGCTAAGGGGGCTGCAGCCCCGGGCCACCGAATTTCGGGGCCTCCAAGGTTATAATCTAGTGCGGTTTCTAATCATTTAGATCCCTTTGTACCTGTTGCATAAATGGGAATGGGGCCTCTAAAAAAATTTAGCCCTGGGCCTCGTATATCCTTAATTCGGCTCTGATCAGGAAGAGTTGTTTAAAATGTAAAATTATGATCTTATGAAAAATTTCAGAAATATCGGCTTACCTTTATGTTATCACAAAAGTACTTCATCTAATGCACACGCTTTCATAAAAGTACGTCGATATTTCTGAAATTTTGTATGGGACCATAATTTTACATTTTGAACAATGACATTTTGTCGTATTGAAAACAGAAGGGGTGCTTTACCTGAAAAAACAATTGCTTTTATCTACCGCTCGTGAGGGCTTATGAAGACCAATCCAACATTTTCGTATTAAGATTTTCAACTCAGAATTGTACAAGGGATATCGCTACCTGGAGCTTTTGCGCCAATTTGTATATACCCTGCATAGATAATTCACAGATTTTTTATATGCATAATTCACAGATTGTTTCTGCAGAATATAACATGTGGATATAGGATCAGCCTTAAATTAATTAGGAGTAGTTGGAAATGGTATACAATCATAAAATTGGGCAAATAGAAACAACTGTGTCGAGTTTCCAGCAATTTGTAATACATGTCGCAGTGGCTCGCCTAGCTATTGAGAAATTTTTAAATCATCAAAAATGTAGTGAGATGACAAACACCTCAAATTAAGATTTAAGTTTATGTTCACAAGTATGTGAAATTTCAGTAAGCATCTTCCGTACTTAATAGCGGTTATGCGGTTTATATATTACGCAAAACTTTGCAAATTAAATGTGTTTAAATTAAACTTTTGTGGTACATGAAATAAAACTTGATACACCAAATTTTACTTATATCAAGAACTAGCTTAGTTTAAAGAGCTATAAACTCGAAAGGTTCATTTGTACTTAATAAAATGTTTAGAATAAATTTAAAAAATTATAGCCCCGCAGAACATTATCGTTTTGGTAGGAAATTACACTTTTATATATTAATGCCTTCTTATCTACTTAGGTAAAAACAATACTCAGTCCACAGAGATTATGTGAGAACAAACGATTTTGTTGTTAAAATTTGATTTTATTTGAGTGTTTGCTTAGTGTACGTATAGGACATTTTGTAAATAGCTACACTTTAATTTCAGAATACACAATAATTTTGAAATAGAAAGAATACCATTGAAGGAACGCCAACAAGGTAAAGCACTATTTAACCCATTTAAAGGCAAGATAAATAATATTAAAACGAAAATTTCAATAATAGGTTATTTTGCTAATTTACTCTTAATTAAGAAATATTCATCAAACTTTAAAGAAACATGATTATGTGTACAGGATCACAGTTAAAGGATTGCATAAATTTGTAGGTTACATGTTAATAATCTTTATCAGACTGTTTCCTCTTTTAATGATAATCAATTGAGAATCGCCAAGTAGTTATTTATTTCGATGGGTTTTTCTTGTACACATCGTTTTGGAATAAATATGGACAGTTATTTCTGTCTTCTATTGTAGTAAAACCTTAACAAGAGCTAAACCTACTCTTGAAGGATGCAGCACCCAGGGTCGTAACTAGGTATAGGCAGAGTAGGCTCCCGCCTACAGGCGCAAGCGGCAAGGGGCGCCAAAATGGCACTGAAAAAAGTTCTTTCGTACTAATAACAAATAAATAAGCAAGTGGCTAATTTTGCAACTAAATTAATTTGTAATATTGACGATTTAAGTCCAAATAATGCTAATTATAATAGTGGGAATTGCACCCAATCTGGTCTATAAATTACATTGCCTTGTACAATTTGCAAAGGAAATATTATATGTCTACCAGATTTATTTTATAGTTCTTACCTATATCAATCAAAACATTAGAATTATTAGCTTATTAGCCCACCGCATAAGTGGCCTCGTTCAAAATATAAAAATGTTTCCATTTTTAAAACAATATAATACAACAGTGGCGACAAACTAACTTAAATTTTTAACGACTGTTGGAGCAGGACCACTGATATTACATATACATTCACTGCTTTGGGCTCATCGCTGATACAGCCGTCCATTGTAATAATCAGCAGAATGCCACAGACCGATTTTGAGAGTTTACTTGTTCCACTACTATGGTATTTTTCGCTACAATCACTTTCCCGGTAGAATTTGTTCAATTTAAAACACTTCTGCGACCCTACACGATGGCGAATTTATTAAAAAAAAGAATTATTATGCTTACAAAAAAAGCTTCGCGTTTTAAATATATTATTACAAAACAGTGTGACAGTGTGGTTGCGAATACAGAACCTTATTCTACGTTCACATGTTACTACGCATAATAATATGTAATTATTTGTTTATATTGTACTATTTTAACATATTGATATGTTTTTAAAGCTTTTGAACGCACCACATAGGTGGTCTTATTCTAATTAAAATAATTTTTGCATGTTTAAAATAAAAACGTTACAAAAGAAAATGTTTTCAACGTCTTTAATACAGAAAGCGCGCTACAAGGAAAACTAATTTTGCTAGATCGAATTATGGTTGAAGTCTTCAAAATTCTCTACAAAATAGGTAAAAAATACCTTCATGCTGCTAATAATACAGTAACACTTAGTAAAGCGAATTACATGAATTTGGAAATTTAAAAAAAACATTGCAGCCAGTGGGATTTGAACTCGTGTTCACTGATAAATGCATATGCTTATTGTTGCGCTATAAACGACGCAGTGGCGTTCCGATTTTGGGTGCACCATATGTTTATATATAGGGATTTGTAAAATGTTCTGCTGACTACATAATAATATGTATTTTTTTTTATTAGAATCGTGTTTTCTAATCTTGTGTTTTTTTATAATGTTTGAATAAAAAATGTTGGATTTATTGTTGAATACCTACCTGTTTGTTTGAATACATTACAGCATATATCCGGAGATAAATGTAGAAGTCATACAGTATCATTAATATTTTTTTGTCACATACAGTGCGAACGTTGGCTGTGGAACGCTCCAAATAAAAACTTCCCCGATCATCTGCAGCCAAAATCCTCGGACACGTCAACCTTATTTTTTAAACGTGCATCTTTTCTGATAGTTGTCAATTTTTTTACCGCCCCCCCCCCTCTTTCCGTAATGACGTCATCGCCATTTTTTTTAATGGCAGCTACCACTTTTTTCTATGGAATCTGATTCTCCTTGAAATTCTGCATACAGCAATATGCGGTTGGCCGATGTTCATTTGATTAGTTAGCGACACTATTGGCATTTATGAAAAACTGAAAACAAAAAAATCTAGATAGCTGTGGAATTTTTATCAATTGATATTTTATTTATTTGACGTTCTGTTAAATTGTTATTCATTTATTTCAAATAAATTGATAAAAATTCCACAGCTATCTGGATTTTTTGTTTTCAGTTTTTCATAAATCAATTTTTTTCATAAATGCCAATAGTGTCGCTAACTAATCAAATGAACATCGCTCAACCGCAGAATTTCAAAAAGACTCAGATTCCATAGAAAAAAGTGGTGGCTGCCATTAAAAAAAAATGGCGATGACGTCATTACGGAAAGAGGGGGGGTAAACAAAATTGACAACTATCAGAAAAGATGCGCGTTCAAAAAATAAGGTCGACGTGTCCGAGGATTTTGGCCGCAGATGATCCTGGAATTTTTTATTTGGAGTGTTCTACAGCTAACGTTTGCACTGTATATGGTTTTTGTACTGAGGGGCGCTAAAATATTGGCTTGCCTACAATAATAGTTTGCCTAGTTATGGCCCTGGCAGCACCTACCTGCAGGGAAGTAATAAACCATTCATTTCAGGGATTAATCATTTATTGAGATTGTTATTCTCAGCATTTGAAAAAACCCGCAATTTACAATGTGTTTTTTAGTATTAGAGTTTAGTTGTGAACTTGGTCAGGACTGTGGCGTAATTTCTTGAGTATATTGTATCTCATGCGTAATAAATGCATATTTTTACTGCCTATTTTGTATTTATATAGTGCCTGAATGTCTGCTTATTTTAAACATTATTAGTTATGAACTTCCGGCTTTTTACTTGTGATAACGTATGTAACAAAAGGTTTTGGAACAAATTGTTTGTGCAACACGTTACACAAAGTTTTGTCTAACCTATCATATTATGCTCTGGACAGTCAGATCATCTATTTCTCAATTTTGTTAAAAATTCTTTGTCGAACTGTTCTTCATTTTCGGCCTCAGCCATTATCATAAACTTTTTAGTTTCTACTATTGCCCAAAAATTTTCATTGAGGCATGTCTGGGGGGCATTTGAAGAATTATCATTTTAGGATACCAAACGTTGGTAACCTCTAATCAATACCTGATTATTCTAGCATAATGTATGATCAAAAATTATTTACATCCCGCATTTATTATAAGATTATAACATTTTTAATCTGAATATAATCACAAAGTCCGACACCTAACCGTATAAGGACTAAAGATTAAATAAAATAATCGCAAAGCTTACAAAACAACACTCGCAATCATATTCACGCATTTTGTCTAAGAATTTTTCAGTGCGTTTATCAAAAACAAAACGTGACAGCCCTATAGCAACGCCCCAAGCTCCCGAAATAGGCTACTATAATTTAGAAAATGTAATAATTTTACGCTATTACCATTAATTTTACATCAGGAAATATTGGTAGTGAAAAAAATTATCTTGTACTTTACACAGGATGTAGGAAGATTTACACTACTGAGGACCGTTTGATGCCTGAGTGAGCGAAACGAATGAGGGTAGCAAGGTGCGAGTGCAAGTAGGTACCATAGCTGCTTGTTGCCTAGCTACCACAGTAATTATTGCATTTTCTATTTCGGTTACTCTTATGGAAAACAGTATTTGAACCTTTTTCAACTCACGGAAACGCCATGTACCGTACAATTTTAGGCAACCTGCATAGTATGATCAATAGTATATTACTTTACAAGGAATGTAGGTAAGATTTACACTACCGAGGACTGTTTGATGTCTGAGTGAGAGCAGCGAACGAGGGCAGCAAGGTGCAAGGTAGTGTAAATCATCTTACATCTTCTGTAAAGTACATAATTTTTTTCACTACCAATATTTCCTTATGTAAAATAAATGGTAATAGCGTAAAATTATTACATTTTCTAAATTATAGTAGCCTATTTTGAGAGCATGAGGCGTTGTTTAGGGCTGTGACATTTTGTTTAACAGTAATAAACGCACTGAAAAATTCTTAGAAAAAATGCGTGAATACGATTGGAAATGCTGTTTTGTGAGCTTTTTGCTAATATTCTGATTAAAAATGGATAATAGTACGAGCGATAATGGTTTTCTTTATGTTAATCAAATTGCAAACACGGCATCTCGTCAGTTATAGTAAATGCGGGATGTAAGTAATTCACTTCTCTTGGGAAGTAAGTACATTGTCATGGAAACTGTAACAATTTTTGTAAATGTTTCCTACATCTCTCAACTCAGACAGTGTAAGGATCACTTACAAAGAAGGTAGTAAAAAAAAATTGTTTTATTACCTTCCTTGTAAATGCTCCTTACACTGTGTGATTTGAAGGATGTAGGATACATTTACAAAAATTGTTATAGTTTCCATGACAATGTACTTACTTCCCAAGAGAAGTGAATTACTTACATCCCGCATTTACTATAACTGATGAGATGCCGTGTTTGCAATTTGATTAACATAAAGAAAACTATTATCGCTCGTACTATTATCCATTTTTAATGATAATACAAGCACAAAGCTCACAAAACAGCACTTGCAATCGTATTCACACATTTTTCACAGTGCGTTTATAACTGTCAAACAAAACGTCACAGCACTGTAACAACGCCCCAAGCTCCCGAAACAGGCTACTATAGTTTAGAAAATATAATAAGTTTACGCTATTACCTTTTATTTTAAATAAGGAAATATTGATGGTGAAAAAAATTATGTACTTTACACAGGATGTAGGAAGATTTACACTACTTCGCACCTTGCTGCCCTCGTTCGCTTCGCTCACTCAGGCATCAAACAGTCCTCGGTAGTGTAAATCTTGTTTACATCCGTAGTAAAGTAATATACTATTTCATCTAGTATGGCTTTGAAATAGTTTTTACTCTATGAATGCAAGTACCGGGTGTCTTAAAATGAAATACATCTAGTATGCTTTGAATTTCCCATAATGCAATTTAAAATTTTACTTGAAATTGGCAAGACTGTAAGTCTATGTCAAATTCAAGGTTAGTAGGTTAGGTTTTCCGTCACTTTTGACACAGACTGGCGCAAAACTTAACCTATTTAACTCGAATTTAACATAGACTTACAGTCTTGCCAATTTCAAGTAAAATTTTAGATTGCATTATGGGAAATTCAAAGCATACTAGATGTATTTCATTTTAAGATACCCGGTAGAAGTCACTTAAAAATCAAATGTCAAGTTCGACATTTAAGTATAAACATAGTGGTCCAAGAGCCAGCAACGGATTTCTTACAGTATTTTTAACAAGTCTGTAACTGTTATGGAAGGTCCCTTTGAATATACTGAGAAGGGAACCCGTAGTCTGGCAAGACCACAGTGGTGGTTTTAGCCCCCTTGCATCCTTGAAGTGCGGAAAAAAATAATGTGTCAAAACTGACACAAAACCTAGGAATAATATGTTGGTAACAGTGTAAGTCTATGTCAAATTCGAGGTTAGCAGGTTAGAACTGACGGAAAACCTAACCTGGTAACCTCGAATTTGACAGACTTACAGTGCCACCAACTTATTATTCACACGTTTGAATTTCCACAGTCCGCTGAGGATCAGTTTTTTGGATCTCTCGATATTTTACAGTAAATGGTTAAGTTTATTATGCAACTTTATGTGAATCTGGGGTAAACTTACCACCCGCGAAAGCGTCTGTCAATCTTTTTACTTACATAAGATATGATTACCTTTAACATAGCAAAGAGCCAGACTTGCTATTATACTTTTTTCTTATTATTTTTTTCCATCCTTCAAAAACGCAAGGGGGCCAAAACCACCACCACAGGCTTGCCAGATTTCGGGTTTCCTTCTCAGTATATTCAAAGGGATCTCCCATAACAGTTACATGTTTGTTAAAAATACTGTAAGCAAACCCGTTGGTGGCTATTGGACTATAGTTGCATTCATAAATTAGGAACTATTCCATGGCCATGCTAGATGAAAAACATTTTTGATCATACTTTACTTTGGCCTGATCTAATCTCTTCCCATTATGCTAGAATAACCAGATATTGATTAGAGGTTACCAACGCTTTATATCCTAAAATGATAATTCTTCAAATGTCCCTCAGGCATGCCTCATTGAAAATTTTTGCGTAATTTTACAAGACATTTTTCTGTGGACATTTACAAGAAAAACAAATGAATTTGTGAATGTGATGCATTAACTGCTGTTTTGTTTTCTATTAATAAAGACATTATTATCATGTTTTGTTTGTTAACACTTATTTATATTTTGTGTTATATTTGGATACTTTTGGTTCTGTGCATATGATGTTTGGATTATTAAAATTAAAAATTATTGCTATATTTGGAGTAAAACATCGACGGAATTTAGATGAGTCGTTAATTATTATTTTTTGCTTAGTCATTGTTAAAAATGAAGAGCCCCCAACAAAATTATCACACACCGCTATTGGTAGAAGCACAGTTACTTCAATAAAGCTTTTTGTCGACTGTAGATAAAAAATTGTGTTTGTATTTTGTAGGTGAAATGAGTGTTTTTTGGGTTATTTGATTTACTTTTTTGCTTTAGCTAAAAATTACATTCTCCCGCACTGTAAAAACCCTGATTTTTTGCACTTAATACTGAAACAACTATGTTAAATATGTCACTAAATATCAACTAGATTCTTACGTTCTTTATTCTATACTGAAAAGTGCTCAAAAAGTTAATAACAGTTATTCGTCTATCTAGGTAGTTAAATTTATCATTTCGTGCCGGTCATAAAGTTTGATAACGCAAGGGAGGAAGCGACATGTTCTTTCTTCTTCTTCTTCTTCTCAGCCTTCTTTCATCCACCGTTGGATATAGGCCTCCCCTAGATTTTGCCAATTGGTCCTATTTTGTGCTGTTTGGTGCCATGTGTTCCCAGCGATTTCTTTGATATCGTCAAGCCACCTCTTCTGTGGTCGCCCGACGCTTCTTTTGGTTGTTCTTGGTCGCCATTTCGTAATTCGACTCACCCATTCACTTGATGTTTTGCGAGCGACATGTCCAACCCAGTTCCATTTCAACCTTGCAATCCTTTGTACGACATCGGTAACATTTGTGCGTCGTCTAATGTCTGTATTTCTGATATGGTCTCTTAGGCTTATACCAAGCATAGCTCTTTCCATGGCACGTTGCGTTGTTTTCAATTTTGTAGCGCTCTTTAGGGTAAGTGCCATCGTCTCGGTGCCATAGGTCATTACGGGTAAAATGCAACTGTTCCATACCTGCGATCTTAAGCTAATCGGCACCTCCTTGTTTCTTAGAACCCAACTTAGATATCCAAAGGCCGTCCAACCTAGTTTTACCCTTCTTGTAATTTCTGCAGCTTGATTTTGTTTGCCTAGTTTAGTTAAGTGGCCAAGGTATACATACTCGTCGACATTTACGATATTATAATTGTTTATATGAAATTGTCTTTGGGAATGGGACATTACTTTTGTTTTATTAAGATTCATTTGGAGTCCTATGGTCCGCGAGGCTGTATTTAGCTCCAATAACATTTGTTCTAATTGCTCTTCATCTCTACTGATGATGATTATATCATCTGCAAATCGCAGGTGATTCAGGTAAGCACCATCGATATTGATTCCCATTTTTTCCCATGACAACATTTTAAAAACGTTTTCTAAGGCAAGAGTAAAAAGCTTGGGGGAGATAGTATCCCCTTGCCTCACACCTCTTTCGATAGGTATTTTTCCAGTTCTTACATTCTCGTTGACATTAATGTGTATAGTGGCGTTTTTGTAGATGTCTTTTAAGAGTGTTGTATACCGGGAATCTATTCTGGCGTTATTTAGTCCTGTAAATATTGACCAGAACTCTATTGTGTCGAAAGCTTTTCGGAAGTCGACAAACCCCAGATGTAGTGGTATATTATATTCCTCGCATTTCTCAATCAGTGTTCGTATTGCTTGCAGATGGTCAATGGTGCCGTATCCTTTTCTGAAGCCAGCTTGCTCGATGGGTTGGTAAAAGTCGAGTTTATTTGCCAGGCGATTTGTTATAATTTTCGTCAATACCTTATATAAATGGGATAGTAAGGTGATTGGTCTGTAATTTTCTACATCTGTGGTGTCTCCTTTCTTGAACAACAATATTACTTCCGCGGTTTTCCAGCTTGTTGGTATTTTTCCTTCATATAGGCATCGGTTTAGAAGGAGCTGTACAGCCTTGATCAAAGATTTACCACCTATCTTTAACATTTCTGTAGTTATACGGTCTTCCCCAGGACATCTACCGTTTTTCATCTGGTTTAGGGCTGCATATATTTCCTCTTGTATAATTTCAGGAATTTCCTCAGAGTTGACATTTAGTATAATTGGTTCTGTTTCGTTTGCATTCGGATTGGGCACTTTGGATGCATACAAGTTGGAATAAAAATCTTCGATTACCTTAGAAATTTCAGATGTTCTTGTTACTATGTTGCCTTCTTTATTTTTGATTTGGTGAATCTGTTGTTTACTACATGACGTTTTATTTTTCAAGACCTTCATATTTTTGTTGTTTTCGATTGTCTCTCGTATTTTTATAGTATTGTAGTTTCGCATATCATTTCTGATTTCTCGTTTGATGGTCTTGTTCATATTTTTGTATGTAACTGATCGACCTGAGAAGAACCTTAGACAGAAACTCTAACGAATACAAAAATATGAAGCGACATGTTACTACATAGTATTTTTAAATAAAAATTTAGTTTAAGTACCCATCAAAATCTGAATACTATCCAGGTAGGCAGTTCCCAAGGCAACATTTTGAACATTTTTTTAATTGTTCTAGGTCTGCAACATGAGAGAAAGTTTATTCGTATAGTGAAATAAATATTTTGGAAAAAATATTTACTTTTTGTCTCTACAGAAAGAAAAGCTCACTCTGATCGACATTGTAGGAAGAGGCACTCTCAGGTATTACAGCCATATCTCTCTAATTTTTCAGTTATTGTGTTATTCTACTTGTTTAAAAGTGCTGTTTGGTTTTCTATACTGTTTAAATGAATGCTGTGGGCTTTTGACTTGCAATTATTTTGGGTTTAAAATCATTTACCCCATAAATTATTAATTAATATTTCATCTATTATAGCAACTAAATGGGGGAAAGCAATTTATTGTAAACAATATAGCTGTTTAAGTGACACCTATTATTTATTGTTTAAATTGAAGTTTAAAACATAACAATAACTGCACATAAAAAATTACATATAGAAAGTGATATCATAAGTTTTATCAAAAATCTCGTATGGAACAGACAGGATTTTTTTACCCTAGCGAGTGCAAAAGCTTAGTCAATATTCCTTTGCTTGAATATACACAGTTAAACGAACACTTGAAGAACTTGTGAATATCGACAGAAACAAAGTGTTTTGGTTGAATTTGAACTTAAATTTGCACCTCTTCCATTTCCTCCTCATATGTATTCTTCTTCAGGGACCCATACTCCCAGAGCGTCAAGATTATAAGGTGGCTCAAGAAACACTTCCCATCCTAATTCATCCAGCGTTTCTTGGGTTAAGTGGGTAACATCTGGACGGTCATTATTATGAGGAAGAATATCAATACATCAATAGTTGGCATCGTTTGGTTCACACAGCCTCTTTGGTTCTTAAATGAATATGAGTGTAATACTCTGCATCTATAGTCTTCTCGTCAACTAAGAATTCCACCGAAATTAGACAGTGATATTTGTCTATAATGAGCAATTGATAATATACAAATACTGAGGTTCTCAAAAAGGCATTCTGCACCAAATTGTGTATGTGGCCGACAATAATAGTACATTACGTACTGAGGTGGAGAATTGCCACCGAGGTGTGTATAAAATACTATTTTATTCACAACCATTTTATTCTAAAGAAGAATTGGAAAAATGGATTTGACAGTTCTTCAAAACTGATGTTAATCAAATAATAATAATAATACAAGGCAGTGAAAATCCGTTGCCATGGCGGCGGTTGGGAAATGATTAGGTACTTCCCACCAGCCATCATGTCAAACCACTTCTCGACCAGTTGGAGAGTAACAGTTGGTAGTAGCTATTTTGTAACTTTTTAAAAGTTAGTAATAACCTTATTTCATATTGTAATGATGCCCCACTTGTATTTCGATAAGTTTTATATTATAATCCAACCTAATAATTTTCATTGCTTGCTTGCTTGCTTGACGCCACTTTGAGAGCGAACTCGTGGCCCAAATTAGCTGATTTTGGTGTCAATCGACTCAGGGCGACGCAAGTAAGCCAGTAATAATAGGGTTTTCACATTTTTATGTGGATTTTTTTGTTGATAGCTAACCTCAAAATTTACTCGACACACAAAATGAATCACTCTTGTACAAATTGCATTAAATGAATTATTTCGCGCCCAATTTGGGTGCAGAACGCTAGTAATTAAAATAAATGGGATATCACAACAAATGCACGTTTTTTTAATAGGAATATTCGTTGTCAATCTCGGAGATTATTAAAAATGTTTTGCTTTGTATTATTACTTGCAATAATAAATGGTTACCGCTTTTTTATATTTTATTTATTGGCAACTAATTTCAAATTAATGCGCCGGCTAGCATATGAGAACTTAAATCAAAAGGGTTCGGTTGTTACATGCAGTATGAAATTTATTCTTGTATAGCAAATGCTCACTTTTAAACGAATGACAGATAACCTCTAAAAGTGAATGGTAAACACAGAGCTGATCGAACACAAAATTCAGCGTAAATGATCGCAAATCTACCAACAAATAATAATTCCACCTCAGGTAATAAATAGCAATGTAATTTAACGGTTCAAGTTGTTTGGGCTAACCTGTTTTTGTAAATTTCACATCATAGGTAACGCCAACCGTCTCTTGTTTTGGATGCTGGTCGAATTCGTTTCTGCTTCCTGCGCAATTTGGTGACGCCACGGCACTAATTTCCTTCTGGAAGGTTCCCGGCGGCTGCTGCCTCTTTCTGGACCACGAACGATGTCTGCCCTAGCTAGATCACGTTGCAGTAAACCTACCAGAGCCCCCTGCTGTTTCAAATCGAGCTCGAAAAGTGGACCTAGTACCTACCTGGATTTTACACTTCTTAGAGACGCCATGCTCGTAATTTCTCTCTGAAATGCTTTCCGTTGTTGTAGTCTGCTTGTATGCCACAAGGAAGGCCCAATCTACGCGTTGTACACTCGTGTATTTGCTTGCCGTTGTCTCAAAACTTGCCAAAATCTGGCTCCGAAGTCGAACTCAAATGGGCGTAACTTCAGGATCAATTCCCTCGTGGATAGCACTTTATAACTTTGTGAAAATTCGCACAAATGGACTCTGCACACTGATGATTGATAAACAACCAACAACTGAGACAAATTTTAACTTTTAATGTAAATAATAAATTCAGCTTTGGGAGCCAATATTATAACACAGCTTCTCGTTTGGCTTTCCTTATAAACTATTTATAATTGAACATTTAAGTATCATAGCAACATGTTACAATTTTTTTCAAGTAAGTTTATACAATGTTTTTCCTTAATAACTAAATTGTTTTTGCATAAATGTCAATTCTGAAATACATTAACCTCACTTTGTTTTTTTTACTTTATGTTTAATTAAACACTGGTTCACAAGTTTATTAGCAGTGCATTGTAGCCTTTCTTGTATTCTTAGGTTGACTTCCAATGCTCTTTGTATCTTATTCCTTCCTACACTGCTTTCTTACCCTTCAGCTGCATTACTCATTGTTGGCATAGTAATATTAACACTAAACGCTGCATACACTTTTGTAATGCTTCGGACCACCTCTGTATTTAAGTAAATTCACAATCTTGTCTTAACGTTACAATATTAACCTGTCAGTCATCATAAATTAGATGCATTGGCCATAACGACCACAAATATTAAATAATAAGCTGAACACAACTTTGCTGATACTGTTCTATTGAAATACTAACCTCTGTTAATCAAATTACAGTTATTGCTGATCATGTCCCGGGTGGTGTAGCTTGAACAAGCGTCCACGTTCGATCAGTAGAGTTAAGCAACGCTTTTTCTGGTCAGAACTTGGATGGGAGTTCCACGGCTGCTTCTCTCGGCGCCTCCTGGTACGGCTGTCACGGAAATAGTTGGTCCCAGATGTCATAATAACATCAAAATGTATAGTGACGCCAATAATTGGCCTAACGGCTGTTGGCTGAGTACCAAAATAAAATAAAAAATAAAAAAAATAAAATGGTTTGTGTAATTATTAATGTTTAATAATGACTTATTGTTGCAATAAATAGAATAGCAATTCTGGGCCTATTTGATTTTTTATTTCATATTGGTACGTTAGCAATGCAGCCAGAATTGCTGTAAGGAATATACTACAGTCAGACTTCGCCGTTCGCCGGGGTTACGTTTCAAAAGACTGCCGCGATGTGCAAGTAAACACATAAATGATAAAAATCTAGTGTGATACACGCACACAACTTCCTTTTAAAGTGATCTTATAATTGGCAATTTAAATTTTTAAGCATTTGTCAAAAGTTTTAAAAAATTACAAATTCTACAAAAACCGGTGCAAAACAGAGCGTTAGGCGAAGAGACAAATTTTCTCTAGAATTTTAAGCTGAATTCAAAAATGTAATAATATACCGGGTGTTCTATTTAAAATAGGAGTTAATAAAAAAATAAAAAAGAAACAAAAGAAACCCATTTTAGAAGTATTCAACTAAAAAATCACCTATCTCACATCAATACACATCGAAAATGTAATAAAAATGAGAAGTTTGAAAAAAATCGTTACAGCCGTTTTTGAAAAAACCGAAAAAAACTGAAAAATCACAAGAGTAAACAACTATTTCCGGTTATGCGATTTTCCTCAAAAGCTTGCTGTGGCATCTACATAGTACACAAAACTTATATATGAAGTTTCAACCCCATACCTTTTTTCGTTTTTGAGATATTCTGTTCATAGACACACACACACAGACAGACCAATGAAAAAAAAGTGTTTTTTGGGTTCAGGGGACTCTGAAACGTGAAGATCTGTTGAAAACTCAATTTCGAATTTTTGGGATGAATCCAATACTTTCTTTATTGTAAAAGGAAGTAAAAAACGGGGTTAGGTTCCATTAACTAGATTTATACATACTATGCAACCTCAAAAAGCCAAAACTTTTCTGCGTTTTTTGTCTGGCAAATCTGAAGCAGAAACTTTACGCTTTGACGGCATGGTTTTCCGTATTTTAAAAATTAAACTCAATCGAATTTTCGGCATAAACGCTTGAGAAGACAGTAAAGTTTGAACTAAAATTCCATACGTAACATAAGTCTGCCACTTGTATCTAGAGCTCGAATGTCCATTTGTTTATTCAAGTTATAATTTTACAATTTATTTCAGGTCTGATTTGGTAATAAGAGATTCAAAGAAATAGGCTCGATAAGTGTGTTTACCAGTTCGTGATAAATAATGTTATTTAGGTGTTCATGACATTAACCGCATACGTCTGCTTTATTTACTTACGGCCGGTCTCATGAAGGTCACTAACCTGACGTTAACTTTAAATCGCTGTTAAAATAAACAAAAGCTCATCAAAACGTTGGCGCTTATGACATATTATTCATTAGTAAACAAATTTTTATGCGCTTTTGTTTATTTTAACAGCGAATTAAAGTTAACGTCAGATTAGTGGCTTTCATAAGACCGGCTGTTAGTGTGTGAAAGTTGAAACAGTTAACGTTGGCAATTCCATCCGCGAACGGCAAAGCAAATATCCGCGAACGGCAAAGAAAAGGGAGCACAAAGGTGCCCCGCGTAAAATCAAATCAGTGAACCGCAAAGCCGAGAACGGCGAGGTCTGACTGTATTACAATATATGCGAGTTGGTTGTGAATAAATATCTTTTATTGCCTTCAGCATAAAAAGATGATGTTAATTTGCTGTGCAACGTCACTTGGAAACGTATGTTTAACACTATCATTGCTTACAAAAATAAATTAAAACCTCTAGCATTTACTAACTATACGAGTATCTTGTTTGAAGTACATTGAAATATACTTCAATATGTCTTCCGCGATATTGTGTAGTTGCAATATTTAAATATATGCATAATTTCTGACCTGTTTATGTTATACAGATAAATTGTTGTTGATGATGGTTTTCCCAACTAGCACAATTATTCTATGAAATGTACCAATGATATTTGTAGGAACTTCAAAGTGTTTTGCTACTAACTAATAACTGTAATTGAAAGTAATTGTTATTTGACGATCGTGGGACGGAAACTGCAAATATGCAACTGTAAAGTTATGTGTAATACAAAGTACCGAGAGGAACTGTAGCATCCCGGCAGAATTGTGACTACCACAAACTGAAAGTTCCTATTACCACTTAATAGTTTCACGTGAAACTTTTACTTCTATCTAGTTGCTAACCTCAAATTTTCTTCAGATGGTCAGTGTCGCACATAGTGTTTATGTATTTTTAATGAAATACAGAAAAAAACTTAAATTTTCTATAAAAGGCCGTAGCATATTGGTAACTTGTGTCTTTTTATATAATAAAGAACAATAAGATCCTGGCAAGGATGAAAGACGACAATTTAGTAAAAGAAATATGGGATAAGAAGAAAAACAGAGGAAGGCCCAAGAAAACTTGGAACCAAGAAGTAGTCCAAACACTCGCCACAAGAGGATATAGCTGGAACGAAGCTAGAAACAAGGCTAAGAACAGAAAGGAATGGAAGACATTTTGCGGAACAAAACAAGCCTTGACACCTAACGGTAATGGAGGAAGCTGATAAGTAAGTAAGTAAGATCAGGTTAGAAAGAATATCTCAATTCCAGAACAGAGTAAAGTTAGAACATATATAAAATAGAGAGAAACTAAATTAAGGTTTTTGTGATAGTGGAGAAGAAGAGTACCTAGTTTAGCAAAAATTGGAAGAAGCCGCTAAAACCGATCAAAAATTGTTCTTTAGAACACTGTAAAACTTAGTAAAAGAAAAGTATAACACACATGGTGTTAAAGACTAGGAATCTAAATTTTTTTAATACTTTTGCAAGGAGCCATTTTGGATAGATTCCAAAGCTTTTCTCATCTAGCGTTGTGGTGAAACGCAGACTGAGTATATTTTTGTACTTCTAGTTGGTTATTTCGCCCCTTTTGGCTATGTGCTGACTTTTGGTTTGCATTTTCTACCTACAGGTATGACATTAGGTCAATAATTGTTTCGCGTAGCTTCACACGAGGAAATGCAATTATAGGCCTTTTTTCCTATGAGCGGTTTTTGAGCACTTCAAACCACTCTTCTTCGGACACCTCTTGGTATGCCACGTAACCGTTTTATGGACCTTGTGAAATGGCATACACTATGTTAGTGCCTGAAGCTGAGAGCGGCTAGAATGGATGATACCAAGTGGGAATGCAAGGTAAGACTCTTTCTTACCACTATTATATTCATGTATGGCGTCCAGGCCCCACAGGTTAAAAATACCGTACAAACTCAAGGAGGACCCCTCAAGTGTGTTCGTTAAGTTAATCTATCAGGAGCGTAGCAATAGTCCATTGAAATCAATTTAATCTACTAATGCTGTTAATTTGTAATTCAAATAGCTTTATTCACAACTTTTCCGTTGCATTATACCAGTCAAATCATCTACTTGTTTTGGAGTTTCATTACCGTTGTTTATTAATTTGTTAAAGTAGTAAACGGCCCAATTCTTTTTAGCGCCCATGGTAACCAGCTAAAGCTTGTTTTTCTTATTAAGCAATAATGTTAATAAATTATAAATACGCTTCGCGTAACGCGATAACACTAGGTTATAGCTTTTTGCAAACACCTACTGAGGCTGCAATTCGGTTAGTGTAATTTCGGTATTCGATTCCAGAACCTAGGAATTCAATTCTATTAATTGCTAGTATGATCCCCGCATACTACTTCATATCATGTCTTGCGCTGCCAACGCCTAGTTTAATAATTTAATTTCTGCACTTTTTTACTGACTTCCAAAAACGCGGTACAGATTCAACTGTATATTAATAATAACCTTCTGGTTTGTTTTGAATACAATCAACCTAGCTTAATGTGATTAATAACTATTGCATTTGCGAATTTGGCTTGATTTAGATGTTATTGAAAACTATAACCTTTTTATTTGTTTAACTTTCTTGTAGCTGAGAAACATTATGTGCATTAAAGTTTTGGTATTTAAATTTCACTTTTGGAATATTGTTTTATGTGATCTACCGATACTTTTACATATTTTAGGTGAGGGTTGTGTTAAAAAAAAAATCTCAACGGTAAGTGGTATTTTATTTATTTATATGGCACTCAGCCAACAGCCGCTAAGCCAATTATAGGAGTCGCTGTGCATTTATGGGGACTTCCAACCCCACTAACGACTGTCATGATGCTGTTATGACCGCCGGGACCAACTATTTTCGTGACAGCCGTATCACGAGGTGCCGAGAGATGCAGCCGTGGAACTCCCATCCAAGTTCTGACCAGAGAGCGTTGCTTAACTCTGCTGATCGAACGTGGAACATCATTTCCAAAAGTTGTGTAATGCGATAACAGGGAAAAAGTCAAAGAGAAAAGGATTATTCTGTTTCATTTCTCTTTGACATCAGAGACATCAGGTGATCTAATAAAACGCGACAACTTTAGAGAATATCTATTTACGACATTAGGCCGGTAGCTAAGCATTTATGGCAGTCAGGGCGTGACACGTAAACTAGCAAAACCATAAACTCGAATACCGGCCGTGTATCGCATATTTTTTACTTGGAAGCATTGGATTCACCACCCCAACAATTCGAAATTGAGTTTTCAATAGATGTTCACGTTTTAGAGTCACCTGAATCCAAAGAACATGTTTTTGTTCATTGGTCTGTCTGTGTGTGAATAGAATATCTCAAAAACGAAAAGAGGTATGTCGTTGAAACTTCATATATAACTTTTGTGTACTATCTAGATGCGACGGCAAGCTTTTGAAGAAAATTTCATGATCGGAAGTATTTTTTCAAAAAGGGCTTTAACAATTGTTTTCAAACTTTACATTTTTATTACATTTGTAACGTGTCTTGATGTAAAATAGGTGATTTTCCAGTTGAATACCTCTAAAACAGGTTTCGTTTGTTTTGATTTTTTTAATTAACTCTTATATTAAATAGAACACCCGGTATGTTATTATATTTTTGAATTCAGCTTAAAATTTTAGAGAAAATTTGTCTCTTCAACTAACGCTCTGTTTTGTACGGTTTCTATAAAATTTTTAATTTTTGAAAATTTTGACAAATGCTTAAAAATTAAAAATCAAATTTTTGGCTAATTATAAGATCACTGTAAAAGGAAGTTGT
This sequence comes from Agriotes lineatus, assembly GCA_940337035.1. Lineage (NCBI taxonomy): Eukaryota > Metazoa > Arthropoda > Insecta > Coleoptera > Elateridae > Agriotes > Agriotes lineatus. The sequence continues at coordinate 6,567,460 of OW679196.1, read as the reverse complement.
GTGTGTGTATCACACCAGATTTTTTTGTATACTGAACATGAACCATTTTGATTATTAAATAATTATCTTAAATTATTTGCTAATTTGTGATACACGTTTAGCAGTACTGAAGTGTATTGTTGGTGGCACCGTCAGTCAATGTCAAATTCGAGGTTAAGTTTTGCGTTGGTCTGACACACACCTAACCTGCTAACTTAGAATTTGACATAGACTGATAGTGTCACCAACAATACACTTCAGTACTGCAAAAGTATAACACAAATCACAGGCGTCGTTAAGTGCTACCGACCCTAAAAGGTGGTAGATACTTGGGACTAGAGCAGCATACTAAAAATTACTTTGCTCATGTTGTGAGACTATATGAAACAATACTAAATAATAGTTACTAATTTACATAGAATCACAAATAGCAAATAGAGAATACGCAGTCAAAGTTTACAAAAGGAAATTCGGGGCGATGTACTCCAATTAGAATCCAGAATCTGCTTTGAGACTCTGCGGGTCAAGTCTACCGGTTAGCTAACGGTACAGCACACCGTTAACGGCGTACCCAGTGATGTGGTTAGAATCAGGTATTCGAAGACTGCTTTACTTCCCTACTACCACAATTGTGGTTTGGGTACCCATTTTATAGCTACTGAATGGATCGTGTGCCAGTTGCTAGATGTGAGAATTAAACCTCTTATCTTCAGCACCGCAACGCAGTTTCCTAACTACTTGACAACGCTACACTGACATCTTCACCTTGAACAAATTATTAAACGAAATTAGAGAAGGATACACAGATTTTTTGGAGTTCCAGAAAGCTTTCGATAAAACACAGAGCGAACTGATATAAAATAGTTGAAGAAAAAGAAAAATGGAATGAAAACTAAGAAAACCAGTAGAAAGGATTAATGTGCAAAATGAGAGCTACGTAAGAAAAGGAAATATGAAGTGACACCAATCCGTAGTTAAAGAAGGCCTAAGACAGAGTAGGGTTATGAGGTATAAATATCTCTTTACAATAGTGTTGAACGATGTGACAGGAGACATAAAAAAGAAAATGGAAGCTTCTTATGAAGGATACGAAAAGAACTACAGAGGAATATAATTAAGAAGTGTTGGGTCATGGTGAATTTTGATGGTAGAGCCAACTGAACGTAAAATGCATTTACCGCACCCTCAAAGACAAAGACAGATACCGACATCTCGAGATTTAAATATTTCGTATATGGACTAGAGGGAAATTACAGAATAATAACAGAAGAAGCAAACACAAATGAAATAGAAATGTCACATAAAATCTCTGAACCAACCCCACGATGAGGGCATAACGAGTGAAAAAATACACGAGGCCATAAAGAAGACGATGGTAGGGAACGTACTAGTGCAAGATCAGATAACAGCATATATGATAAAGGCAGGAGAGGAGCAGATAATATACACACTAAGGGCCGGTTGCAGAAAGCAATGTTAAGTCTGGTGTTAGCTAACATCGCGTCAAAGTGAACAAAAACGAATCAAATCTCAAATCTTTATGGTAACTAATACATTAGTAAACAAAATTTGATGCGATTTTGTTCACTTTGACGCGATGTTAGCTAACACCAGACTTAACATTGCTTTCTGCAACCGGCCCTAAAAGTTATCTCAAGCCAGGTATTGAATACAGGGACAGCACCAAAAGACTGGAAACAGTGACTAATAACTTCAATATATCAAAAGGAGACATATAAATCTACAACAACTACAGAGGGATTACCTTGTTAAGTACAGTAGGTAAAATATACTCCAGAATGCTGGAAAGAAAACTAAGAGAAATTTTAGAAGAAACAATTCATAGCAGAGCTTTAGACCAAATCGAGGCACAATAGATGATTTTTTTTAATCCGACAAACAGCAGAAAGATCAATAAAGAAAGACGGAAAGATCCACATAGGCTTTATTGATTGAGAGAAAGCGTTTGACAAGGTGGGTAGAGAGGACATATGAAGTATTTTTAAATACTTATTTAGAGAAACGAGGAATAGAGAAAAAATTAATACAGGGAGTAAAACCTTTATACGAAGGAACCATCAACTATTTACGAGTGAGGCAGGCGACATCAGAGATGTTTGAAACAGCAAAGGGAATACGAAAAGGGTGCATATTAATCCCCCTACTGTTCTCGGTAGTGGTAGACAAAGGAATCAAAAAGATAAATACAAAAGTAAAGTAGTACAAAACAAGGCATTGGAAAATGGAAGATGCTGTACGCAGATGATATGATAATTGCCAAAGACGAAAAGCACTGAACGAGAATCTAAAAATATACAACAGTAGCTTAGAATCAAGGAACATGAAAATCAATAACCAGAAAACGAAAACAACGATAAGTAGAAACGAGAAGACACATGAGATAAAAATAGGAGATACAAAGCTAAAACAAGTTAAAAGTTTGAAATATTTAGACTCGGTAATATCACAGGATAGACGACCTGATGATGAAATAAAAGAAAGGACAGGAGCAGCGGGGAAATTAGTAAATTTTTGGCAAAAAGAGAAATTCTAAAAGAAATAAAAACTAAAATAGTCAAGAAAGTGACCACTCCAATCCTGATATATGGTTCAGAAACATGGACACTAACACAAAAACAAAAAAAGTAGAATACAAAGCACATAAATGAGGTTTCTTAGAAAAATAAAAACCAGGCAAGAATAAGGAATTCTACTTTTAGAGAAAACTTGAAAATAAAACCACTCTGCGAACAGTCGAAGAAAGACAGATGAGATGGTTCGGACACATAAAAAGGATGGGAGATGAGATAATAGTAAGACGGATATTTGAGGCAAGGACTTTCAAGAGAAGAAAGAAAGGGCGGCCCAGCAGAACTTGGACCGAAGAAATTAAATTGGCAGTAGAAAAACGAGGTGTTAGCTGGTAAGGGTGAAACAAAAAACGAAAACAGAAAAGAATGGAAAGAGGTGTGGAGGAAAAAACCGACGCAGTAACTCAACTCCCACTTGCTTTACACTTGAAAAGGTAGAAAGACATCAGGATTACGTAAGTAAGTAAGTATACGATCTGTCAAAAGTTAGCATTAATGAAAAAAAATTACCAAATCTTAGAGGCTAATGAAAGATGATGAACTAAATCAAATATATAATTCGTCGAAAAAAACATGTATTTCTACTGTTTAAGATACATAGACGCATGTATGATTGACGTATATTATTTTAAGATGTGCGACAATTTACCAGTATGGTTATAGTAAAATAGATCTTAGCATAGTTATTTAAGTAATCATAACTATTCTGCGAAAACCTACAACTAGTCCAGTCAACGAAGCCAAAAAAATGCTGTTTGGCGGAAATAAATCATGTAGTCCCAGATTTTTGTACAGTTGCAGTGGATACCTTCCTGAATAACATACCAAAAGTCCTGAGTGGTGGGGTGTGAGCGTTGGGGGGGAGGGGGGTTCAAAGGTCCGTTTTTATGTTTTTTGTAAATATCTCGGAAACCGTGCCCTCTAGCAGAAAAACATTTATTATCAAAATTAAATAACGTAAAATTTTCTATAAAAAATGTCCTTTACATTTTTTCTCTAAGATAGATATTAAGCGAGTTATGGGGGAGAACGGGTTTTAAAAATTCTCAAAAACCCGTTTTATGTAAATAACATCAACTTTTAATGTTGGAAAAAACTTTGAAAACTCAATATTAAATGTATAAAGTTCATATGCATGCAGGTAGCTAGCTGTACTTAAGTAATTTATGTGCAAGACATGCGCTCTTTCAGAATTTATTTACAGGTAAAGTAACTTTATTAAGTAGTAAAATCCTCTTAAAATATATTAGAATATGTTTCTTTCTGGTGATGCAAAAGCCAGGAGTAGAACAATCAGGTCCACATCTTCCCCTACTATTGTTACATTAGGGTGTAAAGTAGCTTTGTTCAATTCACACCTTACAATAGTGGTATCAGCATCCCCTACAGCTACTACTGTTTCTATTCCTTTCAATATATTTTTTCTTAAGCAACTCAATAAGCCTGGCTCTATTTTTTTCATTGGAAAGAAAATGTTCTTGCTGAACATCGATGTTCACAGTTTCGCTGAAATTAATTTCCACAGAAGTTCTTGTAAGTCCTCTCCGCTTCTGCTCAGCCCGTTTTGTACTATTGGCATTCCCATATCCATCAAAGACAACCGTGCAGTTCTTGCCATAGTGTCTCTGTACATAGGCTATGTACTGATCGTAGATGGAGGAAACCTTCGTGCCAACGTTCCATTTTACATGGTGTAGGAGGAAGCCACCATCAACTACATTTGTGCTCTGTGTTAGGTCATGGGTTGTTTGGTCATCCTTAGGAAAAGCATCATATAGAGAAGACTTCTGCCTTTCCTCATACCCCCTTCGTTAAAAATAGCTAAGGGAAATGGTGACAATTCAAATTGAATGAGCTCTTCGATACCCTTATCGCTCTTCTTTGCAATGGCAATTATTTGAAAAATGGTGAGGGGGTCAACTGTCACTTGTTCTCCAAACACTTTTATGGAACTGCTCATACCGGCCAATGACAACACTATATTTTTCTTAGACTGTTTTATATCTGGAAAGCCATGACCAACCAAACTTTGCATGGTTTTTGTTCCAAGTGATAGGGCTTGGTGACTGTTGATCGTTTTGTTTCCAATGACACCTGTCGACAGAGACAAGAGAGAATTCATTTCTGGAAAGGGAGGATGATCATAGAACTATTTATTTATCTTCATCTGGTCCTGTTCATCCTTGACTTGCCGTGACGCCCAGAAATCAACGCTGCTGTCCACTTGAAAGTTTGACACCAGCGAACTCCTCAAGAGACATGCTGATGGCGGTAGTTCCAGGTGACCCACCGACCCACTTGGCAAGAACAGAATCAGTGATACCTCTTCGTGTCAAGCCACCTGAGGTTTTCATAGAGCGCATTAGAGTCTGCTCTATGGTCATGTCTGACCAAACCCCCGCCCAACGTGTTCCAGTTCAATTAATGGTGAAATATCCTTTATCTTCAAACTCCTTGAATACTTCAGGCTCTTTTAGATCTCAATGCTACCATGTCTTGCACATAAATTACTTAAGTACAGCTAGCTGCCTCCATGCATATGAACTTTATACATTTAATATTGAGTTTTCAAAGTTTTGTCCAACATTAAAAGTTGATGTTATTTACATAAAACGGGTTTTTGAGAATTTTTAAAATCGGTTCTCCCCCATAACTCGCTTAATATCTACCTTAGAGAAAAAATGTAAAGGACATTTTTTATAGAAAATTTTACGTTATTTATTTTTGATAATAAATGTTTTTCTGCTAGAGGTCACGGTTTCCGAGATATTTACAAAAAACATAAGAAACGGACCTTTAAACCCCCCTCCCCCCAACGCTCACACCCCACTATTCAGGACTTTTGGTATGTTATTCGGGAAGGTATCCACTACAACTGTACAAAAATCTGAAACTACACGATTTATTTCCGCGTATTTTGCTTCGTTGACTGGACTAAACGTTTTTGCTGTCGGAATTACACACGGCCTTCCGAATATAGGTACTCCCCGAATGCGGATTTTCTTCATATGAACTCGATGAAGTCACCGTACGTCAAAGTTGTGTAAGCATCGATTTTAGTAACTCAAGATGGGTGCTATTAGCTACAGTCAGACTGTTAGAGTGCCTGAGCTGAGGTGATTCCAGTTTAAGCCTAAATTATGTACCTCTAAGCCTATAAACTGTCGAAAAGTTGTCCTTCGATCTGGCTCCAATACGTCCGTGAAAGCAAGCAACTGCTTGGCCTACAGTTTATATTCATCAAATAAAAATAATTCGTGCTTTGTGTAAGCTTTAAAATGAGAAAAAATATGAAAAATATGTATAAAAATGTGTTTTTTCAAAATAAAAAATGTGTGACTGGTTAGTCTCCTGGACTAGTAGAGCCGTGGCTCCTTGGTTTCTAATAGCGAGCCGCTGCTGCAACTAATTGTAACAAAATGTTTATAAGACGAAGATCACTGTAAACAAGGAAAAGACCAAAGTATTTAATACTCGTGGAGAGCAAGAAACTTAAAATAAAGATCAAAGGAGTGGAACTAAAGCAGATCGATAAATTTAAGTATCAATATTAATCAAGGAAGTAATGATACACACGATACAGTAAGCAGTAGGTAAATTATATCGGTCACTGAATATAATCTATATAAAACAGAAATATTTAAGAAAACAAAGTTAAGAGTATTCAAAATGATATTTAGACTAGATTAATCTTTGGATGCTAAAGCAGGACATTGACCAAGGTACTGTAAACACTACAGTATAAGGGATAAAAATTAAGGTTTTGAGGAAGGTAAGAGGAATAATCAGAGAAGATCTAGAAGTGGAGTCAATGTTAGACATAGTTAAGTAACCCCAGCGAAGATGGTTTGGTCGTTTAGTAAGAATGTAAGATAACAGAATATGAGAAACTCGTGTTTAAACAAGAAGATGAAGAGGACGGCCACCACTGCCATGGTATAAAATTATCGACAAATACTTACGAAAAGAAGACAAATATGTGAAAAAAGATGATGTGTAATAGGAAACAGTGGGGAAATAGATGTTTGTCTACCAAGGGTGAGAGTCGGCAAATCGTCGAGTGGTGGAATAGCCGAGTTTCCACACGTAGCAAACACAATATTTTTCTGCAGAGTTTGGAACGAAATGTAAATTGTAAATAAAATATTCTTTACTGTTTTTGAAAACAGTTATAACTATTTTAACTGAAAATATTTAGGAAATAATCATTTCCTAACTCTTCAAAAATTTTGGAAGATTATGTAGTTTCCTAACTAAAATTGATGTGAATTGAGATGATAAAGTCGAACCTTTTCTAAGAAGTTAAAAAATTATTTTACGAATACAAGACTGACGACGTTTACAACCTTACTGCTAAGAGTAGATAGATAATTTTTTGCCTTGATAATAGAAATATATTGTTTCCGTAACGTTCAACACGATCTCTTATTGTTCAGCGTGGCAAAGTATCGAAAAAATAGCATCAATAATAAAAGACCACAAACAAGTGTAAGAGATTATCCCGAGTGTTGGTATTCATGTGTAAATAAGATGTATACATTTTTAACTCATCTTTATTCGGCACATTGAGTAAATTATTTACGCCACGTAGTTCTGTAGGAAAAATGTATTTTAAGAAAGAATTTTTATGACTTTTTCTCTATGCGTCTACTAAACATTTTATAATTTAGTGAAAGGCATCCAAGCATCGAATATTTCCCTTAGATTGAAAATTTAGATTAATAAATGCGATTTAAATGTAAGAGTTCTAATCTGGACTATGAAGATGTAAAGACGTTGTTTATTTATTTCGTTGTTATAGGTGCATTTGAAAATTCGATCAAGGCAAAGAATGCCTAAGAAATAAACCAATTTAACTTATAGTAGTGGCCGCAATTAAATTTTGGTATTGCAGTTCTGCAAGGGGCCATAATGACGCAGAAACGAGAATAATTTGAGACATGACGGATTTGGCATAATGGCCTCTATCTTGAGAACTTAAAAGTATCAATTTAAATCAATTAGAAATAAATCCTAGAGTTGTAAGTTTCCATACGAACAATCCGAAATTGAATATTTAAATATTCAACTTGTGCTACAGATATTGCAGTTCCAATATAAGATGGTGCGATGAAAGCTACACTATTTTCTGATTGGCTAGTTAAAACTTACACGATACAAAATGGGATGCACAACCAAGCCAAATATAAGCAATGAAGTTCCATGACTCAGAAAATACGCGCATACACTGGGTTACATAATATTCTCTAGGCTGTAAACAGAAAGTGATCTTAAATTAATATTTAATTCTGATTTGTCACCCAATAAAGATTCTTGCTAGCCCATAGCAAAATATAAACATAATTTAACGAAGGTAAGCTCCTATAGAGCAACCGCCACCAATTTATAGCAAGAATAGTCAATTCCTTCAATGCTTTCTTTAACGTGGTAGTACACACAACCAGTGATTCGAAAGGAATTTGAAAATAAAAATATCTCCGTCTTGACCATCGTTACGGGAAATTGTGGATCGTGCCGATTATCAGTTCGGTGTTTACGACATCCTTACCCTTTTGAAGTATATCCGGCAAACAGGCTGCTGAAAGGTCGACTGAGCATGAAGCAAACCCCCAGGAATTGTGATTGATGTTGCGGTTAGTCAAGCGCATACCGAGATCTCCGTACAGAATGTTGCATCCGTTTCTCTGGTGTTTGGCGGAGTTCTATCCGCAATAAAGACCTCTTGTTTCATTAAAACTTAAGCGAAGATGTTTCAGAAACTACTCATATATACAGTAGGTATTGCCAAGTTCCCACTGACTTTTTTTTGCTTTTGAGGCTCTATTTTTCATATTTTAATTAATGCTGGCCGCTAAAACCTCTTAAAATCAAGCAGTGGTAAGCCCTTCGCCCGCATCCGTTATACGAAGTTAAACCCTAATCCTCCTAACATTCTCAAAGCACATTGTTATACCCATTTCCTCCACGCCAGAATCTCAATTAATTTGTAATGTTATAATTAATAAATCCGCATGTAGCAATTTACGGCATAATCCTAATAGAATCAAGCATATCGGATAAACTTCGACGATATAGATTTGATTAATTGAAGGCCAGATTTTATTCAAAATACTTATTTTTAACACATTGAAGGCGTTCATGATCTGTTATAATCTCTTAATTGTACTTTATCTTAAATCAGTGTGTATTAAAACGTAACACGGTGGTAATGCAATGAATGTTTAAATTTTTGCAAAGAATGCTGTGTTTCCAGAAGCTAACTCCGTAAAGCTGATAAGTTAAACATTTCGTTGCATTGGGTAAAAAGGGGATATGATAAAATTTTGATAAAACGAGGGTGAGTCAGAGTTAGGCCCTGAACACACGGGATTTCGTATCCGAGATTCGGTATGCGGGATACAGAATCTGAGTCTGTTCAGGCACGGCGACTGAATCTCAGACGCGGGCCTTCAGTCACTTGCAGTGCCGTGCTGTTATGGACCTAGCATTGCTGTTCTTTGTTTCTGTCGAATTAGTCTAGATGTGCTGTATTTAAAGTCAGGGATTGGGCTCTACTAAGCTAATAAATTTTTCATTGTCAAATAATGTACGCTCTATGATCGTTGTATGATCGCAATCCCGTGTGTTCAGAGCCTTAGGACATAAAACCTATATTTTAGCATGTGTGAAAGGGCACGTCAAAGAAACTTAATTACTAGAACTGTTAACCAATGAGCTACGACATATTTCCAGAATTAATATTAATAAATTAGTTTTATCGGAATGTGATTATTTATTTGCGCTTTCAAATTTTAAAATAGACATTATATTACCTAATGATATATCTGTAGATATCAACCAAGATGCACATCTTTTGTGAGTTGTATAGTTTGAAGTAAATTTCAAATTATGTTTTCCTGCTACATTTTGTATTGTATTAATATTTAAGTGAATATTATATTATTTTCGACCTGTTATATTCCTAATGAGTAAATAAATAAAATAGTAATTTATTATACAAGACGATAAAGTTAAATTTTATCCACGAGTGAATCGTTTAACGTCGAGACGAAGTCGAGACGTTAATGATTCAAGAGTGGATAGAAGTAACTTTATCGTCGTGTATAGGTCATTCAGTAAACACAAAAACATTTAAATTTTCTTGAAGTTGGCATGTGCATATAGTTTTTCTACTAGGGATTCTGTATTTTGTTTTGCAAAGGTTTCCACACCTGCATAAAGGCTACTTTGAATTTATAAATGACAATTAATAAATGTCATTATTGCAGTGTCAAAGTTCATATTATTCTGGAAATTTTTGCTTGAACTTTTATAAAATGTTATAAAAATACCTATTAATAAATGCTACATCAATAGTATCCAACACAGTATTTGTTTAACATCCTTAAAAGTAGTTATGACAGATGCTAATTAAATGTCACACCCTTAACCTATTTGTTTTAGTAACGTTCTGTAAGTACATTCCTAGACAAAAGATGCATTTTGGAAGTACACTCATGAAATTTTAGAAATCAAAAGCCACTTTGTGTTTTTATGTTTAGTGAACAGACTATATAATACAATTTTTTTTTCTATAGCAAGAACTTTATCAATTTCAAAAGAAAATAAGGACAATCAATCACATTTCAAAATGTCAATAACTAGGTTGGGTTGCTACGATAATACGAAGCTGTCATATTTAATTTAAACAAAAGTTAGAAAATTAAATTACTTTATCCACGACTGCCACTAAAAGTAGGCCTTTTAGCGCTAGCTTGTTTCACTAAAAGTGACGTTTTATAGTTTACCGTGGTTAAAGAAATCAGCTGTTTACTTTTAGCCCACGTGCTAAAAGTGAAGGGAAACTACAATTTCGAACTGGAAGTGAAGTTGTAAAGTTATTCTAGTTGCTTCTTGCGTTACAGGTAAAGTGTTTTTGAAATAATTAAAGCGTTATGTAATGAATACAGTCAGATGTGGAGTATTAATAATTACATTTCGTAACTGACCTCGACTACTGTCATTCGCAAACATTCGAGAGTGTCGTAGATGCAAACTTTGTTAAATCGATATTTATGGATTAATAACAGTAAAATAAAGGTCCTAGATAAAATACCGTATGCAACGCTTGCTAAAAGTCGTTTATGCACGAGATATGTTATAAAACTCAGCCTTCGGCTTCGTTTCATAATTTTCATGTCTCGTGCATAAACGTCAACTTTTAGCACTTGTTGCATAAATAGCTATTATCTATCCTTGATGTTAAAGTGCTACTTTATCTACCCTTGCTGTTAAAGTAAAACTTGACCTTTTGTTTTGAGTTGATAAAAGCACACTTTAACATGTGCTATAGAAAAAAAAATAAAGTTCTGAAAACAATGAAATGCTCCCGATAAAAAGAGCTCAGTCATTGTCTTAGTTCTTTGCGCATAAAACTATCACACTAGTTTGGCTTGGAAATCCAAAAAGAAAGCTTCCGCGCGACGCGTAACCGCCCAGTCCATTACTCTTACACCCTCGAAGGGCCAGATGGTAGCAATATCGTTCCGGACCGCATAAAAAATGCCGAAGCAATTAAAAGCCTTTGCAAGAAACCGCAAAGAAAAAAAATAGCACACTGCCCAATAAGTCTTATGTGGACTTTTTAGACACCTAACGACGTAGGCAACCAAATAAAAAACAACAAATACGTTGGAACGTCTAAAGGCGAAGAACGCGTACGAATCAAAGATTGAAACATTTGTGCCAAAACAAGCGGCCGGCGGAGCCCAAACGAGAATGAACGACCCCAGAAATGCCAGGCTTATAAATTACAACTGCAAGCCTACCGTGGGTCGCCGAAGCTAAAAAATGTGTTGCTTTAGGTATGCAGAGATGTCCAAATTAATTTGAATAATCAAATCATCACGTGTAGGGTATCGATACGTGCGGCAAAATACAAGGGAAGCAATAAACTCCAACCCGACGCCAAACCGAATAAACAGCTAGAACGTGGTTTAAAAAAATGCCCGAAAATTATCTCACCCTGGGAACTACGTACAAGGGCCTAAAAAGCGCCTCGGTTATATCAAACATAAACTATTGATCTTCGTTTACTTTTATTATTAAACCAGCCCTAGTAAAAACAAACCGTTAATTGGACTCTCCAATTAAGTAACGTCGCGGTTTTATCTTCCTCCTGAATACGTACCGTCCACCTCGCACCAACTGACCAATGAACGTGGAGAGAGGCAATTACCATAGTATTCGGTTTCTTTAAATAGAGCCGCGGTTGGCCTAAGAAGTCACTCTGCCTCGGCGAGTCAACCCCGCTAGCAGTCTTTACCAGGACCCTCCAGCCTCTTTAAGACTTAGCTGCCGCAGCATCCGTCAACGCTCTTTAATTAGCCGCAGGACTCAGTTAGCGCTCTTTACGTTGCCCATCGCAGGATCCGCCAACGCTTCTCAGGACTTAGCCGCAGGACTCAGGCAGCGCTTTTCAGGACAGCCGCAGGATCCGCCAGCGCTCTTTAGGACTTAGCCGCAGGACTAAGCCAGCGTTTTTCAGGACTTAGCCGCAGGATCTGCCAGCGCTCTTCAAGACTTATGAGCCAGCGCACTTTAAGACATAGCCGCAGGACTCTGCCTGCGCCTAAACCAGGATTCAGGACCACTTAAGATCAGCTCCAAGCCAAGCCCGCACCGCCGCCTTATTGACCGTAAGCGGCCCGCACCGCCTACTATTCCGTCCCCGGCTACGCCTGTGGCCCTACTTAACATTAGTTCTTAGTTTGCCTTTCTTTCTCTGTGCAATATACAGTGTGTCCAAGATATGGAGGGCCAGTATGGGGATCTCGGTAATTGTAAGAGATACAAATTTGGTTAAATGTGAAGAAAGTTGCGCAATTAAAGGACTAAAAAAATGACATCTAGAAATCCTTGATATGATTTTTCGTTTTTGAATTATCTCAAAAAACCAAATTTTTTCATTTTCTATTCTATTTTTTTCTGGCGTTAGTATTAAAGTTAGAGCGACACTGATTAAACTTCGTTATAGTAACTTTTAATGGACTTGACGATTACGTTATCAAATTTTTATCCGACGTTTTGTCTTCGAAAACCATCATTAACTTTATTTTTTTAAATACGGTTCTGGATGTTTTATGCCAAATTTGTGAAGCCGTTTTTATTTTGAATTCAACAATGTGTTACATATTATGGTTTAATTACGTGTCAAGAGTTTTATTTTATCGAATAGTTCCTGTCTATTTGCTGGTCTAAAATTTGTAGAATACATTTTTTTCACTATATATCCCCAAACATTTTCTATCGGATTTATGTCGGCGCTTCTGGAAGGCCATGGTAAACATATTATATTATTTTCGCGAAAGTAGTAGTAATCCTGGATGTGTGGACGGGACAATTATCTTGTTGAAATACGAAGTTTCTTTCGGCAAACAAAATTTCAACGGAGGGCAAAAAAATATCCTGTAGAAGCTGGATATACGAATCACTATTAAATCTTTGCTCGATGTTCGAACATACACCTGCTCCTTGTGCACTTATCCAAGCCCACACATTTACTGAAAATCTACCGCTGTTATGAGATTTCTTGGTGTAAGTCTCCTCAAATCGCGAATTTTGCGGTTTATATACACGGACGCGACCGCTGTGGTAAGACTGAAATACTTTTTCGTCAGAGAAAATTACATTTTCCCAACAATTTAAGTAGTGTGGTAAAAATTGTAGAGCAAAACCAACTCTTTCTTCCTTATTTTGCAAAGTAAGGAATGGTTTTTCAGCAGCCGCTCGATTTCTTAGTTCACTGGTTTTCTTTATTCGATTTTTTGCAGTACGAACAGAACCAGGAAAATGGGTTGCATGAACTGCACTTGCGGCGGTTTCAAATGGGTTATTTCTTAAAAATTCTACTAGATTTTCGTCTTGTTGGGGTTCCAAAGAAATTTACGCCCAGAATCTATTCTTCTGTCAACAGTTCCTCGTTACTGCCATTTATTGCGTATATCGTGAATGGTACTTTTACCTACAGCAAATCTCTCGGCTATTCTTCTTTTCGACCACCCTTCTTCAATGAGTGTAATTACTTGCATTCTTTGTTCGACTCTTAAATGAGGCATGCTGTCATATACGAGTAATTATTTTGACTTTGACACCAGGTAACGTGATAAGTAAAGTAAAGTAAGATATACACTGAATCATTTTAAGTGTCCGGATTTTTAATTCCGCGACTGTACATATTTTTAAACAATATAATAAACATTGTCTTCAACCAATCTCTTGTGTAGCCGGGGGTAACGCCTCCACCGATTATCGACTGCCGCCATTAGCATCAACCGCTGAGCAAGCAAGAGGTGTTTCAACCATAATAGTTACATCACTTCATTTGCGATTTTGAGCATTTTTAAAGTGTGTAATGGAAAATTTCAATCTAAAACTCAATTTGTAGAATCGGTTGCAGACATTTTCTCACTTTTCTCTCTCTTATTATGACTTATTAGAATGTAACTTATATTGACTATTCGGCTCGAAGGACCACAAAATGTAACTTCAGTGGACTGTATTGTTATTAGAACACTAATTGACGCAAGAAGGTCGTTTATTTAGGATAATATTGAAATGAAATTTGGACCCTCGACTGCAGACGTGATACGCGGTCCACAGCTGTCGCAAATCTGATCCAGACGGGCTGACTTCAATACATTGAAAAGAGGGGGCATAAACAATGTACAGGGTGATACAAACATTTCACAACATTCCGCCGGCCTTGAAAGTATAACTTTCAATAAGAAACAATATTTATAATTATGTACGATGTAAACAAGAAATCTGATTTAATGTTAACAGTCTCTAGCGGAACACAAATGCATAAATACACAAAAAAGGCCTTTCACTTCACTTTCACTTACACTAGGCGTTTATCAGGGGAAGGCGGCAGAGCTTAGCGAAGCAACGACGTATGATGCCGTTGGACGTACGGATGGAGGCCACTTTCCAGGGTAGAGTTAAACGATGCGTCCTAATCTTCATTTGAGGGGAGGTGTGTTATCTTTCTTAACCAATACCAAGGACGCCATTTTGAACGCTGTTGGAGTTTTGACAATACTCCTTACTCCAACGTGACCACATATGCTGCTGGAGCTCTAGAATGCTCTAGTACGTTGACAATCGTCAATCGGGGATGTCTTGTACATCGGGATGCGGAGCTGACACCAGAGGTCGACCAACCAAGAAGTGAGCAAGCGTTAGTGGCTCTAGGTTATTGGGGTCTGATTATAAGGAGGATAACGGACGGGTATTGAGAATTGCTTTAACTTGTATTAGCAAGGTACAAAGCTCTTCATAAGTAAGAAGCGCATTACCTGTTACACGTTTCAAATGGTATTTGGAGGACTTTATGCCTGCCTCCCACAGTCCACCAAAGTGTGGGCTCTGCGCGGGAATAATGCCAGCTGATTCCCTCACTAATCAGGTATTGAGCAATAGTAACATTCAGTTCTTTAAGAAGCATGCCCAATTCGCAAAGCTCTGAATTAGCGCCTACAAAATCCGTCCCATTATCCGTGTAAATATGGGCAGGTTTATCTCTTCCGCATATAAATCGCCTGAGAGCAAGTATAAAACACGTTGTTGTAAGGTTAGTGACCAGTTTGAGGTGCACTGTCTTTGTGGAAAAACATATGAGAAGGCATAAATAAGCCTTGTTGGTTTTACAACCGCGACTTTTCCGATCTTTGATCGTTATGGTCCTGCATAGTCTACTCCGGTTACATATAAAGGGGGTGACGGTTCAGTTCGTGACACAGGGAGGTTGCCCATAATCGGCTCAGTGAGTTTAGGTGAAAATCAGTAACACCTTAAGCATTGGCGTAGAACTTGTTTAACGAGATTCCTGGCTGAAACAATCTAGAATCTCTCTCTTAAGGTCGATAGTAATAGCTGGGGATCAGCGTGGAGCAACCGAATGTGCTCCCGAGAAACAATGAGCTTAGCAAGATGGTGCTTTCTTGAAACTACCATCGGGAAATTCTTATTAAATGAAAACTAGGACAGCCTACCTCCGACTCGAATGATTCCGTTCGAGTCCAAAAATAGGTTTAGCCTTTTCAATCAACTGCAATTCTTCACAGATTCGGACCTACTAAGCTGCTTGAGCTTTTCAGGAAAGGACTCGACTTGAGAAATCTTGACTAAGGATAAGAGTGCTTCTTGCAGGTCTTTTGGAGTAAGGGACCCAATGGCACGTTCGACCTTGGGGATGAAGCAGTTGCTTCGAAACCGTAGGCAATAAGCGACTATTATTTCTAATCTAGTGAGCTTAGAAAATGCGGTACATGGAAACTCAAGTGTGGCAACCGCCGATGACAGGTATTGTGGTTTCTGTTTTAGGTCTGGTAGGCTTGGATTTGAAGCGTTTGAAATTGGCCATGAATCCTAATCTTTGAGAAGGAAGGTGGGGCCATTGCACCAAATACTAGACTCCTTTAACTGTCGTGGGGAAACACCAATGGAAAGCAGATCAGCTGGGTTAGATTTGGTGGGAACGTGTCTTCATGTAGCATGAGATGTGAGTTGTTGAACATCGGCAACTCTGTTACAAACAATTCAGGAGGTTGGGGCTTGTCTTCAACCACTCTATGACGGTAGTGGAATCTGTCCACAGAACACAACCACTTGTGGTTAGATTTAATGCCTTCAGAACTAAGTCTGAAAGTTTGGCAAGAAGAACGGCTCCTCAGAGCTCAAGTTTCGGAATTGTGGTGGGTTTCAGTGGTGCAACTTTGGATTTCGCACAAAGAAGTGATACGCGAATTTGATTGATGTGGTTCTTTGACCGCAAGTAGATGCATGGACCGTATGCATGATTAGAGGCACCGCAGAAATCATGTAGATCTACCTCTGTGTATTCTTTGCAAAGAACGTGTCGAGGAATTTTTAGATCATTGAGGAGTGTCAGCTCGTTGCGATATGAACTCTATTTATCTTGGATTCTGTTAGAGACTTGGTCATCCCAAGACAGCTTTTCCATCCATAACTGTTGCAACATGATTTTGACATTAATAATGCATGGTGTGACGAAACCTAGAGCATCGAATATTTCCGAGAGAATGATACGTTTGGTCATCCTTCCACAGGAGGAATTTGGTATTGAATATACTAACTGGTCAGTGTAAAAATGGCAGACTAGACCTAACTTGTTTGTGTGCTCATGGGAGCCAAACTTAAGAACACCTGGGCGAATATCAGCTTGGTGAATATCACTGAGGACTGCTGGGTCGTTAGAGATTCACTTGCGCAGTTTAAAACAACCTGACCTAAGGACATTGAGGAGACTTAAACAAATGTGGCGTGCTTGATCTCGGGTGTCAGCGCCTGTGAGCAGGTTGTCAACGTAGAAATATTTCTTTATTATTTTGGCGATTTCGTGTAATGAATGCCTAGTTGGGTTAAACAACGAATTGAAAGAAAATTGGCTGAGGCAGTTCCATATGTGACACTGTTCAGATTGTATGTCTGAAGAGGTTCTGTGGGAGTATATCGCCACAGGATGCGCCGCAGATTGCGTTGGCTAGGTTCTACTTGCACCTGCCTGTACATTTTCTCTATGTCTGTGGATATTGCATAGAAATGCTTGCGAAATCTAACAAGGATCGAAAATAGATCTTGTCGTATGGTGGGGCCAACCATCTGTATACTATTCAATGAATGCCCTGTAGAAGTAACCGCAGAACCATTGAAGACTCCTCTTAGCTTTGTAGTAAGGCTCTTCTCTTTGAGTACTCCGTGGTGGGGAGATAATACGAAATTTTTTAAGAAGTGGGATTAGCTGCGGACATGTGGCCAAGATCCTCGTACTCCTTCATGAAGGCGATATATCTTTCTGAGAGAACTGGGTTTGACTGTAGTTTTTTTCTCAAGTGATAGAAATCGTTTACGAGCGGTTTGAAATGAGTCACCCAATACAGTCGTAAGGCTCTTGAAGGAGATTGAAACTTTGAATCTACCTTCGGTGTTCCGACGGGTAATCTGAACGAAATGAGCCTCGCAGGCATTTTCCTCCTTAGAGAAAACTTCCTCGATGGGTAGTGCTCGAGTTCCCAAAATCTAGTAAGTGAATTTGGGGTGTCCTCGAGGCAACTAACATTACAATGGCTTTGGCTTATCAGGCTGGTGCTGGTTGGACCGAAAATTGCCCATCCAAAACGTGTCTTTTGGAGGATTGGAAGATTTGGGCCTAAAAAGATTTGCCCTATACACAAGAGCTTCCAGAAGACTGGAGCGCCTAACAAAATGTCAATTTCGCGAGGGACATTAAAGAAAGAGTCAAACAATTTGATGTTGTCTGGGATCCTGTACTTGGTGCCATCAACGCGAAAACCGGGTATGACGCCGCTAATCTGATCTATAACAAGACATGAGACTGCAATAGTGAATTGCGTGTGATGTCCTAACAGCTCGACATCATATCTCAAATGAACGTGGGAAGTGACTTTACTTAACCCTGAAACAATAACGTTTGCATTAGTGATGGGCTTATTCGAATCAAAAATAACCTGTTATCCGGTTATTGAAATAACCTGTGTAACTCGGTTTTCGTTCCAAGTAATCGAATCAAAAATAACCTCAACCTGATACGTACTTCGTGCCGCGTCTCAGCGACCCGAAATTCTGTAAATAATCATAACTCATATAACCTTTTCTTCGTATGTACCTGATTGACCCAAATGAGGCTCGCCGCTGCTTGTTGATGTTATGACATTTGATACTTCCAGTCGACGAGTTAAATTTATGGGGCCTTTCCTATTAAAGATAACGTTCTGCTGAGTATCAGATTTGCCGAGCGGTCTAAATTTTTGCTTGGAAACGCGGTTGATTATGCCTAATAAAGGATAAACAGTAGCGAAATAAGATTTTCCAATATCGTAAAAGATTTATATTTAATTTTTAATAACGGAGCAATCGGGACAAGAAGTGGATTTCGATGTTGAAAATTGTAAGTGTGCGACCTTAGAACCGCGGGAGGCTGCCTACTAGAGAATTTTAGGAACTAAAAATAGATTCAATAGATACCTACTTTGTATTCGCATATTTATAATTTCTTTACGATTAGTATTGATATAGTTATTCTCAATGGTTTAAACTCATTAGAAATCAAATAAAAATCATTTATACAATTATTATAATTAACGATTAACTGAGTTCCTCTGCTATCTGCAAATTACGATGCCGATGCAGATGACGGTGAACCGCCAACCGGCAAACCGGCTGACTTAATCGAAACAAATCGAGAGCCAAAATTGATTCGAATAGTGATTCAAATAATCAATCGGTTATTAATATGATTCGAATGCAAATAATTCGATTATGAAAATTGTCCGGTTATGCCCATCACTAGTTTGCATCGTTGACTTGTAGATTTAGTCTTTTACAGAGATCTGAAGTAATGAAGTTGGACTGAGACCCTGAATCCAACAGGATTCGAATAGAGTGGGGGGTTTCGGCAGAATCAAGGATCTGCGCAGAAGCAATGGGTAGCAGCGTTTGAACTTCGTTGGAACAAGATGCTGAAGTGATCTTGATTGGTTCGACAGGAATTTCTGCGTCCTTTGCAGGTCCTGGTTGTACCAAAGCAACTGTAAGCGGTTCCTCATGCAAGAGCGTATGATGCCTCTCCTTTCATAGCCTACATGTGTATTGGGAAGTACATTTATATGAAAAGTGACCCTTGGATAGGGAATTCAGGCACACCTTGAGCTCTTTTGCCTTACTCGCTCTATCACGTGCAGTAAGTTTTTGAAAATCATCACATTTTGCTAAAGAATGGAATTTTTTACAAAATAAACATGTGGGATTACTCGAAACAAAAGACTTTGAATATGTTTTGGGTTTTTCACGAACAGAGTTTTCGTGCTTGGCTTCTAGGGTTCCTAAAACATCCGCAGTGTTTTTGAGAAAAATTTTGAACTCCTCAAGAGTAGGCAGCTCTGTATTGGAATTTCTTTTCAAGGACTCTCACTCCCGGGCTGTTTTGGAATAAAGCTTCTTTGAAATTACGAAAATGATAAATGTTTCTAACAGAGTTTGGTCTGAGACTAGGGATTTTAGCGCAGTGATATGTTTGAAAAGTGCCATTTACCTTTCTTAACTTTTGAGCCGATTTCTTGGTTAATGGCTCGAGATCGAAAATAGTTTTTAAATAAATTTGAACTAGCATTTTAGGGTTGTTATACTTAGCACAAATACTACACCAAGCTACTTGGTAATTGGCAGTAGTAAATCCTAAAGATTTGATTATTTCTGAGGCTTAACCACTAAGACCGGATTTTAAGTAATGCAACCTTTGAATATCAGTAATCGATTTATTATATATTATATATATTATATATATATATTGTATAAGGTTTTAAAATATTTCTCTGATTTCGAGCCAATCTGAAACATAGCCATTATACTTTGGCAGATTTATGGTAGGGAGTTTAATAAAGGGGGTGCTAGAATTAGCAGAAGCTACGCTAGAACAGTTAGAATGCAAACTACTATATCGCGCGGAAATGAATTAATTCGATGTTTGTTAAAACGTTTGCATCAGCAATTGCACCAAAGTAGGAAGCCTCAAACGCTTGACGGTTAGCGTTTGGAGTAGCCTTTCCATCTGGTGTATTGCTAGCTGTCTCTATTTTGTTGTGAATTTCTTCGAATTCCGGCAACAGACCGTTGGCTACGTTTAGCCTTGCTTCTAATTCTTCAACTAGCATTGTAGTAATATTCTCATCAATGTCTAATGGTTTGCAAACAAAATTACAAAATCGCATTAATTTACCCCTTCAAATCTCTCGGGCATGAATTAATGCATCCATTGCAACAAATATCGTATAGCAATAAAGTATTGAATTTAATTATGAGCGAAATATAGAACCTGTTTAGTTTTGCTAATATTTGCGGTGAGAAAACCTCGACTGGAAATTTGTTAATTATTAAATGATTCAAAATAATTACAAGCCTATATTAAGGGAATAAAGCTTTGCAGAAATGCTAACAACCGTATTCATAGTCGTTCGCCAGCGGATCGCCGGCGACTCGCCGGAGTTTCGTTATGAATAGTATGTTGGCGGCACTGTACGTCTATGTCAAATTCGAGGTGATCAGGTTAGGTTTTCAGTCAGTTTTGACAGAAACTGACACAAAATCTAACCTGCTAACCTCGAATTTGACATAGACGTACAGTGCCGCCAACACACTATTCATAACGAAACTCTGGCGAGTCGCCGGCGATCCGCTGGCGAACGACTATGAATACGGGCGTGAATATAGTGAAACGGCGAACAACAAAGGAAATTGTAAAAATGAAATTTATATTAAATGCAGGTGCGAGCACAGATGTCCGTCTGAAGCGCACGTGGCTCGCTTCTTGCTGCAACTTGCTCGTTTTACGCGGGAACCGGTCTCGGTGTCTGCACTTGACGTGACGCTGTGATGCGTGTTGCCCTCCTTGTCGCACTCACAGGGAATGAAATTGAACATTGGAACGATTTATCACTTTGCACTATTCTGTTCGCATGGACCAAAATGTGGCTCGCATAGACCAAAATGTAACTTCACTGGATTGTATTGTTATTAAAGCACTAATTGGCGCAAGAAGTTCGTTTATTTAGCGTAATAATGAAATTAAACTTGGACTTTTTACTGCAGCCGTGATACGCGGACCACAGCTGTCGAAAATCTGAGCCAGACGGGCTGACTCCAATACATTGAAAGGAGGGGGCATAAACAATGTACAGGGTGATACAAACATTTCTCAACACGACACTATACTATATATGCCAATCATATTGCAGAGATTTGCTTTTCTTAACCAGTAGGAACAGTATCTGAGTTGCTCAGAGCAACTTTGACTCTGATATCAATGTCTTGCGAAAGGTTAGTCTATATGGGTGCACAAACATTAAAAAGGCCAAATATGCCTAAGTATCCTTGTTCACAAGGTACTCTAATAACTCGGACTCATGGGTGGCTTATAAGAGTTCACGAGCCATCAAAGAACATAACCGTTACGCAAACCCTTGTTTGAGTTCACAAGGTGTTAGGCATATTGAAAATGCTGGGTGTTTATCTACAAAGACGATGCGGTCTAAGCCAAAATTAACAAAGTGCTGCGGTTTCGCGAAGATGTGCTTGCTATTATTGGGAAGCGATACGTAACTTTCAATTGTTTCAAACGGAGTTATTTCACATTGGATTATTTCAATCCACCCGATCGCAGGTGTACGCTATTGGAAACGAATCGGCTCCAGAACTTTAGACAATTTCAATGTAGCGTATCCCGATCTCAGGTTTACGCCTATTTGAAATTAATTTCGATTTAATTTAAAGAATTATGAACTGAATGAAGCAGGTCAGGGATGTTGCTGGATTTGAATTTTCTAGAGAATTATGGTATATTTTCTGGTGCTCGTCGGGGGCGAGAACGGAGCCCCTGCAGCGGAGGGCATAATAATTTGTCGGAAATTTCTCGGATATTCTCCTTGAGTTTGCGGAATCGCTTCGATTTTAAACGTTGCCAAGTTCTCTTCCCTTGCATCAACGCAGAGACGGGAGTGCGCCGTGAACGCTTTTCTGCTTTAGTCGCGCACAGCGACGGACTGGCGGGCTCGCGCGGGTTAGAACTTTTATAAAGTCGAAATTGCGGAATTTTAAATGCCATAATATTCGATTATAATTAATTTGCATTTAAAATAAGAGCGAAACGTTACAACATATATATCCAGACAAATAACTCCAGAGCAACCGGGCTTTGTAATTGCAGAAACACTAGGGAACAACTCATAAACGTAAGACAAATAATCGAAAAAGCGAGAAAATTCTATACACCTATGTAATTACTCTTCAGTGACTACTTCAGGGCTTTTGATAATGTGCGATGAGCTCCTTTGTAGAAAATCATGATAAAAATGGTAATATCAGTGCATATACAGCCAATATCATAGAAAATCTATATTCCAATAGCTCTGCACCAATACGAATTGAAAACTCATACTCCTTTCATTACAAAATCAGCAGGGGTACATCTTTTCGCCTATATTATTTAACATATACATTGAATACATTATGAGAGAAGCCTTGGAAGAATGGGACGTAGAGTATCTATTGGGGCAACAAAATTTTAATTTTAAGATACGCTGATTATACTGTGCTAACAACAAAGACACAGGATGAAATGCTAACGCTCATAAGGAGACTCGAGTAAGTAAGCGTAAAATATGGTTTACATATGAACGCCTCTAAAACCAAAGTAATGAATATAGTGCAGAATGTTACGTATTCCGTGGACAGTGCAAAGGACTAATATTTCAGTTCTAAGAGAAATTAAATGGAAACAAAGGCTATCGTCCATTATTTACTGTAGAATACTTAAGTTTTTTGGGCACATTACACGAGGAGAAAACTTAGAGCAACTTATTGTGCAAGGAAAGCCTAATGGAAAACGCAGACGTGGACAATCGCCAACTCGATGGATCGACAAGATCGAATCGACAATGCAAATTAATGTCGAACAAGCCATCAGACTATCGAGCAACAGAGAAAGATGGCGAGAAGCAGTCAAGAAAGTAACTTGTTACGTTTGATTTGTAGTTTCGCATGCATTAGTGAAAATAAGTTGAATTTTATTATTAAGCATTTTGTTACGTTTAATTTGTAGTTTCCTAGGCAATATTTCAAATAATTAATTAGCTTCTACTATTCTCATTTATTCCCCAAATAGTTAGTACATTTTTACCTAACTGGGTAGGCAACCCTACTCTCTTCTGGCGATAACATATTTTCAACCTAAACTACAGTTATGCATATCTATCTAGAACACTCCACATTTCAGTAGTTTTTTCTGTGGTTCCTCTTTTCAAATTTTGGGACTTTTTGATAACCTGAGCTGAATGGCGTGTGCCTGAATTTCTCGGCCTTTTTCCATCCCACTATTCGTGCAATTAAGTTGTGTGCCTCTCGGCTTGGTGCTTCCGAAGCTAAATGGTTTGGCTAGCTTTATTTATGGCGAAGGATATAGAAGCACAAAAAACCCTCTGCACATTCGAATAATTGGTTGCTGTTATAATTCTTACGTCTGACGCTTCTGCGGAATTTTGGGGCCAAGTTTCGCCGTTAGCACGATCACATTCGGCTGACTGTTACCACCAGGTTAGTTTTCTTTAGTACTTGCCTCCCTCTCGGGTGCTTACCTAGAGAGTTGTACACTTTCAGTTATTTTTCCTTTGGCTTCGCAAGTACTGGGAAACATTTTGCGTTACACCCCTTGGAATCGCTGCATACTAATTGGGAACGTTACCTGCTTGTGAGTTAATTGGTCGTCCCCTGGCTCCGGCTAGAAGGCACTTGCGTTAGCCACTCCTGCAGTCGGTAGCTGGCGATACTAGTTCCTAGGGTGATTCGAACGAAACTGCTCGCCTTTGTGCTTAGTAGCATATACTTAATGCTAGCTGGGTAACTGTGCTTATTAGATTATTGCAAGGCCCATTTGTTTTGTTAATAGCTACGTTAGCTGCTTAACGGTATATTAGATTATTGCATGGTTTTGTTGATAGCTACGATTCATATAGGTACTAGCTGCGAATGTAGTGCATGCCCCTGTTTTAAATGCGACATTCGCTTGGAATGCTACTTATGAGCGTATAAATGAAATTACTTACCCCGGCTGTGTGGGCCGCGAGGCCGTCTTTAGGTTGCTTGCGGGTTTGAGTCGCGTATGCCTGAAATGTATTGGAGTCTCGGTTATTGTATTAAGCAATAGCAGAACGTTTGGACTCACCTGTGATACGTATTAGCTGTGTTTTTTTTTTGCGGGAACCGTTGTGCCTTATCATTTAAGTACGAGATCATTTGTAGGTTATTTGCCAGATTAATTCGCTGCGTCAGAATTGACTGTGGTTACCGTACCACCAGCGGACATTTAACTACCAAAAATTGTGCAATTTAGCTCTGGGTCTACTGTTCTGTTAGGAGCGCATACAAGCTGATTACTTGAAACGTCATCGAAAATACAATGAGTTTCCTGTAGAAATCTCTTCAACCCCTGTATGGCCATACAATTTGAAGGATTTCGCCCTTTCAAAATCTTGATTACCGTCACAGCGTCAGATAGAGTTAACGATTGGTGCCTATGTTAGCCTTTTGCTTGCATCGCTCTGCCCAAGCTTCCCTGCCTAGCAGGGTGCATACTAATAAAGGGTGTCCAAATTTGAGGTTGGATTTTAATGCGTTAATAAAACACGTAAATAATTTGAAAATTTAAGATATTTCAATGAAAACTTAAAGAATATACCTAACGATTAAACATATTAAAGATAATATCAGATAAATGCCCTCCTAGGCTTATTAGACGTGAAGCCAATCCTTTTTTCAAATCTTCAACGACATTTAAACATAAACGAGGGCCTATATCACCAATTACTCTTGTAATTTTGACCTTTAGGTCTGTAATTGTCTGTAGACTATTTGCATAGGCTTTGCTTTTCACATAACCCCAGAGGAAAAAATCCAAAGGCGGTAATTCGCAAGATCTTGACGGTCAATTGATGTCACCATATCGAGAGAAAAATCTACCTCTGAACTTTGGTTGCAGTAAAGTTATTGTTTCGCGAGCTGTGTGACATGTGGCACCATCTTGTTGAAACAACATGTCACGCAAGTCCATAGCGCGAACATTTCTTGCAGCTTCTGCAAAACTTTATTCATATAATAACAATATGCTTTATTAATATATAATCAACAGGTGAGGTGTCAGGAAGACCCTGTTCTTCCCCCCGCACCGTAAAATTTACAAAAATATATGTATAAATAATTAAATTAAATTAGCTGCGAGAAGCTATTACAATAAATTAATAAGTGAAACAGAGTAACCGTTGATAATAACTAATAACACAAGAAAAAATAAAATATAGAAAACTAACAGAGAAAACTATCTGAGACCAATCACATAAACCCTAACCGTCCATAATAAGCTGTTTAAATTTTCTTTTAAATAATTCAGGAGTAACTGACATGAATTCAACATTTTTATTACTATTCCAAAATTTTGCGAAATCATAACTGAAAGGCCGTTTAAAAAACGTAGAGCTGAAGGAGGGGATAGACACCAAACCTCGGTTTCGTAAATTTAGATGATGAACATCTGTACGAAAACTGATTTTATTATATAAATATGCAACAGCCTTCTTCTATTCATATTCATATAACCGGCCTCAAGTAACTTATGCGATATATGGTCGTATTTTCTAATGCCAAAAATTAAGCGAAGACAAGAGTTCTGTACTTTCTGGATTCGCATGGCATCATATGAATTCAGACAAGGGCCATACACAGTAACACAATAATTAAATTGTGACAGAACCGTTGAGTTGCAGAGAATTGTTTTTAATTTAGTATTTAAAAAATGACGGCTAGAGTATGAAATTTTTAATTGATAAAAAGCTCGACATATGAGGCTATCGATATGAGTTTTAAATCGCAACTTGGCGTCCATGTGAAGACCAAGGTTATTTACACAGTCTTGTATTTGCAGAATATTATTACCAAGTTTAATAACTGTATTTTCCTGAGCTCCCTTTCTTAAATTATCTATGCCAAAAATTATAACTGTCGACTTAGCGGGGTTAATTTTAAGTGAATGTTTGTTGGATATATCTATTAGACTATTTAAATCATTATTAATTTGAGTTACTGCAATATCCATTTGACTAAGTGAGAAAGAATAATAAATTTGAGTGTCGTCCGCATGAAAGTGATAATTGCAATTTTTTATGGCTGTGTAAAAGTTACATGTATAAATAGTATACAACACCTCTATCAAGAGTTAAGGCATCAGACACAACGCCCTTCAAAACAACTCTTTGGCTTCTGTTATTCAAAAAATTAGATATAAGGTCAACAGCACCAGCTTCAAAACCTATGAAACATAGTATCTACTTTGCAGCTTTGCTGGAACCCCGACCCTTCCCAACGAGTTAGTCAACCTAGGCCGATATTTACCAGCCGGCAACAGGTAAGAACCGACCCTGTAATCCTTCGTTACAAACTTATAAAAAGAATAATATAATTAAATCCATAATCACCACCCATCTGTCAAAATGAAAGAACTTAAGGAGGACATCTTAAGAGTATTATACTATTTATCATATAAAACTGCTTTATTATTTGTGTCCAGGACGTTCTTTGATATCATTTGGTTGACTTTATTGAACATCACTCACACAGCTTTAGTCTTTAAATTTTTGTTATTTTTCACTTACTACCGGTAAATGATTTATTTGATTCACCGCTACCTGTTCGTTTTTTAAAGTATACGTTAGGGTAAGCTAAATGGCGTACACACAAAGTTTGGTTTTTACTGTTAGACCGGTTTTTTGTTGTCGTGGTTGACGATTGGTGCCCTTCTTTGTAATTTACTTTATTATTATTTAATTATTAATCTTAGAAACCGGCGTCTGGTTCTTACCTACACAATAAATTGCCGAGAGTTTTGTGCTAGTGTTGTTTGCTACACGGGGAATTTATTTGTACACAAAAGGAAAGAAAATAAGATATACTTTACAACACGGCGGTTCAGGAATTGTCTAGTAGTGTAGCAAATTTTCGCCAGCTATTTCCTGAGCAGGAATGGGGGGGGGGGGGTTGTCCGGAAGCGCCACTGGTTCGAGACGGTCCATACCAGAAAACCTACAGGTGTTCGTGTAAGTTCCTAAACCACTTAGCTGTTTCATAAAAATAATGAAAGATAGAAAACACCATAGCTTGAAGTAACCTAATTATTTATTTACAGTATGTACACATACAAACTCTGCATCATACTCGAAATAGGCAACACAAATCTGTGATAGAATGTTTGTAAATGGAATGGTAGATGTAATTTTAGTTTTACTTATAAAATGTACAAGGATTTTATGTTAATAAATTTGAAGTCAAAAACAGAACTCTACGATCTTAATTCGCAATTCGCTTGAGTACACGTATCTCCACTGTACGGTAGTGACTTAAACATTAGAACTGCAATAACGGAATACGGGAGATCTCGAGTTCTCATTAAATCGCTTTTACCTAATCGCGATTTATCCGAAGGTAAACGAGGTAAACATTGCAGTTACACAGAATTTCACCACATAACAAACGGTAGGAATATCGCCAGCATGAAAATTAGGACACGACGCATAAAATCTCATAACAATATCACGAACGGTATTTCTACTTTACTAAATCGCTACAAGGTACCTGGCGATGCGCAATAGGGCACAGCGGCGTCGACAGAACAGCCATGCAGGGTATCTACACGGAGATCTTGTCCACTAGTTGAAATAACATGTTGAG
The DNA here is from genome assembly GCA_940337035.1 of Agriotes lineatus. Taxonomy (NCBI): domain Eukaryota; kingdom Metazoa; phylum Arthropoda; class Insecta; order Coleoptera; family Elateridae; genus Agriotes; species Agriotes lineatus. The sequence continues at coordinate 6,539,546 of OW679196.1, read as the reverse complement.
GGTAACATGTTCTTGCACTGGGGAAAAACCTCGTGGCTGTCACACTGGTGAGAAGCCGTGCATTCGCACATGAGTTGAGGGTGCTCAGACTGCGTGGGGGTTGGTCCTTCAGGTGCTTTGGCAAGAAACATCAATGCCACAGGCATAATTGAACCCGAAAAGACGGAAAACGAAACAGCAGTGTTAATCGGGGACTAAGAGGAAGACCAGAGATGTTGGATGGCCTCGAGTGAGTAATTAGCAAAACTATATAATTATCCCAGTATAACTGGCCTCATTCCAGCACTTTCACACAGCATTTCCTAAGGCTGATCACAGGATTCACCAATAATTTTGGAATTACTTGATCCACATAAAGTGAAAATTCAAATCACATGCAGCTCCAGAAGAAAATCATCTCACGAAATCAGTCTCATAAAATGGCCGCCGGAAATCGTCCTAACAATGTATTTTTAAAACTATTAGAATCCCCTAAATATCCAAGGATTTTCAAAATCATCCAAAAACGCAAAAATGAGTATGCAACCAAATACACACCTAGGAACTGCAGGTCACTCGAAACTTCTAAACTGCATCTGAATGTATTTAAGCGAAAAAATTATACTTAACAATTCTTGACTGCATCTAAATGTAAAATTACACGTAACACTAGTAATGGCTGTGAAGGCCTGTGGTTAAAGGGCAGCATATCCTGTCGCACGACGAGGCCTCACCGAATGGTGAACGGAATATAAAGGCGTTTTCTTCGCCTAATCGCCGGATGGCGTACGAATGTCAGTAAACTTACCCGTTCACTATTTTCAATAAATAAAGGAATACAGTATAAGATCAGAAAATACACAAAGTAAATGTAATTTAATAACCAATAGATGGTTGATCTTTAACAATATACACTGATATTATAATCCCTGAGTTATCATAGAATTGGTAGCTGAATTTCTTGGGGTACAGAGCCATACCTCCAGGCCACACGCTGAATAAACTGCTTAATAGGTTTCAATTAAACATTTAAGATCTACGATTGACGACCTTCATGCGGGGAATGATGTTCTAAGCTATTTATTTCATTTCTAACGGGAAAAGTTGAAAAACCTGATCTGCGGGATCTGCCGAGACCGGTTTTCAACTGCAGATCTTCCTGATTTTTCTAACAATAATCCTGCAATTTAACAGACGGGCAAGCAACGTGAAGCTTCTTCACGCATCCACAAATTTGGCAGATAACAAGGCAAACGCAGGAATGCACAATCAGAAGTACAAGAAATGCGCGAAGAGAAAGCAAAAATGGAAATAAAAAATGCCTGAAAATAAATTCGACAGAGCATTAAATAAACCACGTGATGGCAGAAATCACCAAATCCTTGCAACCGGCCAACAGATGTTTTACTTCCGAAATACTATCACATCCTGAGATAACCAGATCGACGCAGCAATTCACCAGGCCAATAAGGCCCATACTGTAAACAATTTTTATGAGAGAAAATTCGCTCTTAAAGCGTCACCAAAAGATGGCCCAGAACAAACATGTCGTATTGCTTTGAAATATTAAAATGGGCATAAGTGGTTAGGATTGATTAAAACTTGGGAGCAGATTTTCATTTGAAAGATTAGTAACTGGAAATGAATGTTAATAATTGTTTTTAGATCACTACAAGACGGTGTCAGATTTAATAAGGATGGTTATGATAGTGTAACGTAATTAAGATGAAGTTTACTGTGAAATAACCATAGGAATTAAGACAGAAGGTACTTGAAAGCAAGATTAAAAACGTGACATAAAAAGAATAATTAAAATGTTATTACGGCCTAAAACGACATTTACGACACTGCGCCAGCTCATACAAAGGGTCACGAAAAAGCTAGGTGGCCAGCGCGGACGATATTACTCAAAGTCGGGACAAAAACTCACATGGGACCGCTGCCCTGCCCATAACAAGAAGTGCCGACTAGACGCAGTAAAGCAAGAGGTGGTTCAACACCGTCTCCGGCAAATTCCTCGAATGCAATTGCTCGAAATCAATTGCTCGAAATCAATTGCTCGAAAATCAAATTGCTAGAATGTAACTTTTCTCGAAATACATTTTGTAGCTTACATTTTCTTTTCCTGCGGTTTCCACGGAAATTTATTTCTGGTGGCATTTTATCCTTGAGGTATTTTTCCGGGACGTTTTTTCGGGGGGATTTTTTTGGGGGGCTATTTTTCCACTCATGTCGTAGCAACTAGCCTAGCAATTAAAAATTTCTTGACACGTTTTGTTGTTGGATATTTTATAAAATTACTAGCTACAAAATATTAATCAACATAAAATTGCAATTACTGTATATACCTGTTGTTGTTTGTGAAGAATCTGTACTATTTACAGAATTTATAGAAGAATAAATTATATTTTGGAACGGCTTACCATGATTTTACTTTTTTATAGAAAACTAGCTAAATAAATGCTGCAAAACACGTTAACATTTTGCTGTGAACAATCAATACAATTAAACTGTTAATCAAATACCTACCTTTAGAATAAAAGCAGCTTCTTTTGTATTAGTTGGTTCAATATGCATTTAAAAAATTGAAGTTCAAGAGTGTAATTTGAGGGTTAAACAGGATTTTACAATTTCCAAGTCTTGGGAACACGGAAAAATTAAGTATTCCTTAACTTTATAGGTTCTATAATAACATTACTGCCGGGATTATAGAGGTACACATTAAAGAAATTCATCTCTAAAGTTTCCACAAATCGCAAATCACTAACATTGTGGAGTTTATTAATCTGTTTTCTGTTCATTAGACGGGATTAAAATTACATGGAGATTCTGTCTCAAACTTAACATTGTAGTTACGGCTGATGGGCCAAACAACACACTACAAATTATTTTTATGCTGAACTTTCGAGCAACAGGTAATCGAGCAATTGCTGTTCGAGAAACTAGCAATTCGAGCAAAGTCACGTTCGAGCAATTGACTTTCGAGCAACTGATTTCGAGCAATTCGTCTTCGAGCAATTGCATTCGAGCAATTTACCTAGAACCGTTCAACACGAGATAACCTACGGGCAGCGGCCTAATAAACGGTAAACAGTAATAAATTAGACTGAGCGCCACCCAGTTCCATCAATATGAACGAAAATGCAAAGGTAAGCCCAATGAGAGATCGGAAAGCAAATGAGCCTACCTTTCAACTTTTTATCTCGGCAAAACCCAAAAGCTAAACGATATATAGTAGAATCGGTATGCATCCTGCGACTCCCAGCACTGCTACGACGGAGCGCCCTGACCTACCTTTGACGCTCACAACTTATTCCAGGCTCCACTTCACATCGATCTTACACTGCGGACAGCTCAGCTTGAAAATATGCATGAAATAGGGGCGGGGCAAACACAAGACCACATATAACAAACCGATCTATTGGTCTAACGTAGAACATATATACATGGTTCAAGAGTACACCAACACATATAGTTATTGACGTTCGTTAGCGTACAAAAGGAAAAGGCCGAATAAGGCTAGTAATTCGAGCCCAGAATGGGTCACTAGCATTAATTTTGTGCATGAATCATGATAGCGGAACATATATTACAGTTATTAACGTTAGCTAGCGCACAAAGCAAAAAGGGTAAATATTGTTAACGATTGTAAGCCTTTATTCAAATATTTAAATTTACCGCTCGTTTTCTATGGGCTAGCGGAAGCGGTTGTTCGCGCTGTCGGCCCTACCATTATTGTCGTCATCCGCTCGAGGGGGAACTTCCGTTCTGTCTGCGTGATCGAACGCGTGTTATGCAACCGCGTTCTTGTCATCTTGTTTATACAAAATGTATCTATAGATATGTAGTTAATCGTGTGTGTTAAAGTGAAGCATTGTTATTAAATGGGTTTACAATGTTGTACGCGTTTTATTTCTAAAATAGACTCCCGCGCTTCCTGTGTTAGCAAATGTTTGCAGTTCGCAGAGCGGGTCGTGTAGAAAAGGACTTCGACCAGCACCTTTATGATTAAGAAGCAAAGCAGTCAATCTTTTACATAACAAATATGACTATTAATTCGGGCCCAGAATGGGTCACTAGCATTAATTTAGTACATGAACCATGATAGCGGAACACAGATTGCAGTTATTAACGTTAGCTAACGCACAAAAGGGCAAATATTACACGCACGTGGCAACTATATATCGGCTAACTTCTACAATACACGCTACCTTATTTATTGCAGTATCGCCTGGTCCTAAGGTCGGTGGCAGCACCTCGCCTCACAGCATCGGAATGTCACGAGGCCGCAGCTGTACTCGTTGATGACGCATACTCAGGGATACCCTTCGCAGGACGCAATGCGACGGAACTCGCATGGGAAAAATAGACAGGGAAACCTTTTGGAATCCTTCGCGGATATGATCCCACCTAGGAATTAGTGGTAAATTGTCTTCATGGCACACGAGACTACCAAAGCGGAGCAGCACCAAGAACCATACACCTGCACACGACTGGCCTTTTCAACGGCTAGAAACGCTCTCTAAAAACCACGCTACATCAACGCACTCACTCGGCAAAAGGCTGCGCCGCTTACCACGGGCCGCGGAGGCGGCGAAAAGCCACATTCGAAAACCGGCTCGCAGTAACTGCACAAGCAACTAAGCTGGCTCCCTACTAACTAACTCCTCACACCACCCTGCCGATATGGAAGGGCGGCCACAACGCAGACAGAAGGAAACATTCAAAACCCTCTCTGTCGCTCTCACAGGCTTGCGTTTTGAATTCAATGCAGAAAGCACTCCAGTAGCCAAGCTCGCAACAATCACGAGACAAAAACAGCCCACGTGCAAGCCAGACTGCTCAAGGCCAGAGCCCAGCTGGGCGAAGACTTGAAGTCAAAACCTGCATAAACTTGGTATACACTTAAATTTAACGAAAAAATATGACAAAAAACTTTATACAAGCGGGGTCGTAATCTTGAAAAATCGATAAGTAACTCATACATTCGTAACTTTAAAAATGTCCTGATAATGTGTTGAAATAAACAAGCGTCAAAATTGTTGACATTTTCAAAAATAAAATGACATCTAGTATTAAGTGAATGTAAAAAAAATTAAATGCCAGTTACTAGGTAATAATGGGGAGTTAATAAAATAATAAAAAGATAATATCTCAAACAGGTAAAAATTTTTGTGGGGACTGGATTTCATAAGTTAACTTAATAGAAAACCCAGTAATCAAGTTAAATAGTGTTTAATTAAATTAAGCGTTGTGAAGGTAATGTCAGGAGATTTAAATTAATATATGTACTATAAGTAATAAAGATGGTTCGTGGTTGAGTGCAAGCAGTGGCCATTCGTGGAGCTCGTCTGTGAATGTATGGTGTCACTGGCAGAAAATGTGGAGTGAGGAAGTAACTTTACGAACACACGGGAAGGAGCCGTGCAGCTGAAGGTGGTGCCGTTGCAGCTATTCAGAATCGGGAGGTAATCCTTCATTTGCAGTTCGTTGCTATTCTTGATTTCCAGGCTGTCTGACTAAGCGGTGAAGTTGTAAGCAGCCTCTGATGCGGCGTTGATGCAGTAAACGAATACACAGTTACCTGAAATGAACATTTCTTTATCTCATGTAAAATAATAACTACAAAGGGATAAGACTTACCTAATTAAACAGATTGTAATCGGTCGTTTTAGCCAGTATTAAGTGCGAGTGAGGTTATTTTACAGAATATAAAGGAATTTTATAAAAAAAAGACTTAATTTATATTTTTCAATAATTAAATTTTTTAATTGCTTCAAGATTTTCGCACTCTTTTTGATAGCATGGGCAATATTTTAGTTTTAGTGGCTTTTGCGCCGTCGGTTCCTTACCCCAATACCGGTTAACATTTTGATAGTACAGGCTGCTTGGCGTAAAACAACACATTCTCGACATATTTCGAGCCCCAGATCAGAGAATTCGAGTTGCGGTCGCTCGGACGCGCATCTTCAAGAGTATTTCAAGCCGAGTTTCTGGCGTACTGCCAAACATCTTCACGGGTCGTTTGATCTCCAGGTCAGAATATTCGTATTTCTGCCGTTTCGACAAACATCTCCGAAGGTCACTAGTACAACAGGTAGCTTCTGAGTTTCCAGTTCCTGCATTTTCCTACCTTTTTTCATAGTAGTTGGAGCTTACCTACATATAGAACTGTGTTCCCTAAATAGAAAAGGCTCGAGTTTTCTTCTCCCTCGGGTAGGGCATTGAGTATTGTGAAACCATATGTTGGATAATGAGCAGCCTAATAAGTTTGATAAAATATAGCTTATAATCGTGACGTCACCGTAGGGTCCTCAAATAATATAAAATTGCCGGTTGCGCCTGGATATTTTGTTAGTGTACATAAATCAAACAAGTAGAGACAGTGACTGTCCGTTCCGTTGATGTCAAACTACCGATTTGGACGACCTTGAACGGCTCCTGGGGAGTACTTTCCGATAGTACTAACAGATGGCGCAACTACTTTATCACATATGATTGGTAGCAGAGCCAGTAACTGGTTCTGATTGGTAGTAGAGACCCTGTATATAGTTAGATAACTATATACAGGGACTCTAATTGGTAGAACTTTATGCTGCCATCTGACAGTCAAGCTTCGAAATACCCCCTAAGGTACTGTCCCAGGCACTCTAGACAGGTTTCAATATTTGGCATGAGTGTCTCTACTTGTTCGATGTATGTACGCTGATTTTGCCCAGTACTCTTGTGTGAATTCAATATATTATGTCTGTACAGATCGAGGCTCAAGCTATGATCGTAGCGTTGCCTACTTCAACGACCGTCTTTCTTCAGAGGGTGTTTCGTTCTGGATTAGGGAATGTCAATTATCTCGGTCAACGAGAATCAAACCCAGTGCAGCCCGTATAATAATAATTACCTACTTAAATCCATTTTACATTGTAACACGTTAATGTGTTATTTAGAAAGGATCGTGTTTTATTTACGTTTGTATATAATATGAATCCACGTGTTTGAAACTGCACACAGTGAATATTTAACAATATAAGGTATATTCTGGCTATCATTACAATCGAGACTTGATTCAACTATCAATGATACGTTTAATTGACAAGTTCTTCAACGAAATACCAAAAACTATTAGCATAAGAACTACCCCAAGCAGTTTTAAAATATTGTTGTGTATTTAATTATAAAACATCTGGTGTGATACTCGCCCACAACTTCTTTTTACAGTGATCTTATAATTAGCCAAAAATTCGATTTTTAAGTTTTAAATAAATTTTTCAAAAATTACAAATTTTACAAAAACCGTACACATAAGAGCATTAGTTAAAGAGACAAATTTTCTCTAAAATTTTAAGCTGAATTCAAAAATGTAATAATATACCGGGTGTTCTGTTTAAAAAGGAGTTAATAAATAAATTAAAAAAAAAACAAAAGAAACCCATTTTAGAGACACTCAGCAGGAAAATCACCTATCTCACATTAATACACATTGAAAATGTATTAATAATGTAATGTTTGAAAAAATCGTTAGAGCCGTTTTTAAAAAAATCGAAAAACGTGAAAAATCACAAGAGTAAACACCATACTTCCGGTTATGCGATATTGTTCAAAATCTTGCTGTCGCATCTAGATAGTACACAAAACTTATATATGAAGTTTGAACGCCATACCTCTTTTCGTTTTTGAGATATTCTGTTCACAGATGGGCACACAGACAGACCAATGAACAAAAACATGTTTTTTGAGTTTAGGGGACTCTAAAACGTGAAGATCTGTTGAAAACTCAAGTTCGAATTTTTTGGATAAATTCAATACTTCCTTTATCGTAAAAGGAAATAAAAATTACCGTTAGCTGGTAGGTATTGTTAGGTTAGTTTATAATAATTGTATGCGGTATTATTAACATTCTCAACAAGAATTGTTTGCTACCTTGCTTCGCTGAACTACTATAATTTTAATTAACTCTAATAAGGTTATTTTCCAAATCTACGCTTTACTTCAATAATTAATAGCGTTAGTGTGGCCGTTAATGTAGCTGAACTTTAATTTCAGGAGAATTATTAACGCGAGGCCGTGCTTTTATTTTCACGGTATTACATAGGTACTGCCATGTTTGCAATTCTCGCCAGAATACACGGATAGACCTAAATTTTTGTTATGTACTTGTAGATGGCTTGTGGGACGCACGGCCTGGAAGTTATCCCAACAGTAGGCTCCGACAATTATTTATCTTAGCTAAGTATCCTCAGAAGACTGGCGCACGAAACCTATTTTCAAGGTTGTGACATCTGCGGTAAATATTTAACTCTCGTGTAGTGGACCCGACTGTTTGTATTTTTGGGATAACTAGCGTTCTGATTGCCCAGGAGCAAGTTATAAGAGTTTGTTTTGTTCGTATGTCCATGATTATTTTATATTCGTTATGATTTCAAAAATTACAAATTCTACAAAACCGGTACAAAATAGACCGTTAGTCGAAGAGACAAATTTTCTCTACAATTTTAAGCTGAATTAAAAAATGTAATAATATACCGGGTGTTCTATTTAAAATAGGAGTTAATTAAAAAAATATAAAAAAACGAAAGAAACCCATTTGAGAAGTATTCAACTAGAAAATCACCTATCTCACATCAATACACATTAAAAATGGTAATAAAAATGTAAAGTTTTAAAAAAATCGTTAAGGCCGTTTTTGAAAAAATCGAAAAAAAAAACTGAAAAATCACAACAGTAAACACCTGTTTCCGGTTATGCGATTTTCTTCAAAAACTTGCTGTCGTATCTACTACATAGTACACAAAACTTATATATGAAGTCTCAACGCCATACCTCTTTTAGTTTTTGAGATATTCTGTTCACAGACAGCCAAACAGACAGACAGACAGACACACAGAGCAATAAACAAAAATATGTTTCTTGGGTTCAGGAGACTTTAAAACGTGAAGATCTGTTGAAAACTCAATTTCGAATTTTTGGGGTGAATCCAATACTTCCTTTATCGTAAAAGGAAGTAAAAAATGACCACCAAATATTAAATAAAACGAAATATAAAGTTTAAAGTATTTGATAGAGTTAAGAGAATTAATACAAATGATTTAGTTCATTAAATATCCGTATGTACTGATAAACATTTCTATATGTCGTTCCATACTTCAAATTCAGTACAGTGTCTTATGCAGAACGACGCTTCAGCACAAATCTCGTAGTAAATAAATCCGCACTTGTCAATCATAAATAAATATCGCTTTTCTATTTCGGGACACTTAACAACACCTAATAGCTTGCTTCGTCTTATCCGTATCTGGAATTACTTCAAACAAACTTAGACCGTCGGTCGCTGCCGAGAACTGGCGACGTCGGCCAGAAAACTTTCCTAGGAATTACTTTGCCATATGCTGCCCGTACTGAATTTGAAATATGGGACGTGTTACGCTCATTTTGTAATTTTCTCATATAATAGTTGAAATAATTAGTTTTCATTCTGAATAAAGGAACAGTTCTGTTTATCATTTTGGCACATACTGCAATGGATGCTCTCTAATGGGTTTTAATTAATATTTAATTGTAAGTAAGAGCAAAATCCAATATGCACAATTCACTGATTTAATATTTTACTGTGTCCAGAACTTTGCCTGCTATCAAATTATTGGGCTGGTTAAAATGTGACCCGTACTTCATTTACTTGTTCAAAATAAATGGTTATGTGCCCGTTGTTATATTTTATTTATCTGCAATTAATTATAAAACGCTAGATCTCAGTAAAACAATAACTGTTTAACTCAGTTTGGTTCCAAGTTGATTGTAAATTACAAATTATCTGATACGGTCCTGTTCACCGCATTTAGTGCCAATGCACGGTAGCTAATTGTTTACAATACTGTCAAAAATCTACAAAATGGAGTACGTATGCAAGTCTGCCGTATTTGAAGTTTAAAACCAGTGTAATTATGAGAATTAGCACGGTAAATATTTAAATCTTTGCACTTCGGCGGTAATTAACACCTTTTGTTACAGGCATTAATTTATTTCGTGACGTCACCGACGCCCCTTCGTTGTTAAAAGCGACGCTACTACAGGCATTTGTTAATTCCTTCGCCTAACCTCAAAATTTATGGATGCTTCCTAATTACTTGAACTGCGCCTTCGCTGCGGCTTTGGACATGCTCGGATCTTGTTAAGTAAGGTCTGATCGCGTATGCACATAAATTTCGCGGATCGAACACTGATCTTTTTTTAGGCAAAATTGGTACCATGTACTCGGCCGAACTGCGTCGGGTCCTCGAGATGACGCCGTTGGAATATCATCACCCCTTTGAAGTCAAATCTCCTGGAGACGTTGTGACCGAGTTGCACTAAGCCATGGAATGTTGACCTCTTGGCTCCGATAAAAATTTGGGTTGCAGTTGATGATCGAAACTGGATGTGCTCGCTCCCGAACACAGAATCGGAGGCAAAATGAAAATGTAGTTTTTATGTTGCGGATCTAGTCACAAACACTTGCACTGGGGCACGAATATGTGTAGAATAAGACTGGGTACTTTTTATACTGGTAAAACACTTTATTTTATGTTAAAATATTAATTAATATGGAGCACAAATATGCCCTGTCATTCAATAATTTATTTCATTTGTTCTCTTTTTTTCATTAAACCAAATTAGAATCTATTGCTATGGTTACAATACAAACGGAAATAAGTTTTGGTTAATTTAAATACATTCTAGAAAAAAGTTTGATAATTATTTTTCTTAGCATAGAATTTCGGCTTAGACCGCGTAGTATTTGTATATGAACACCCAGCATTTTCTGGCTTAATGTGCCTTGCACCTTGTGAAGTCGAGCAAAAACCCGAGCGATGGCAATGCTCTTTGGTGGCTCGTGTTGTTTGAGTATCTTGAGAACAAAGATACTTAGGCAGATTTGGCCGTTTTGCTGTTTGTGCATCCATATTTACTAACGTTTCGCAAGACCTTGCAGCTTGCATCATCAGAGTGGAAGTCGCACTAAGAACCGAAGGTCGGTGTGGAGCTATTTATAGTCCTCTGTGCCAGGCGCGCGGAGTGGCGTAACGCTGGTTGGTCATCCGAGTGCAACGTAATGCGTGGGGCGTGGCCGTATGACGCACAGTGGTTGTAATGCTTTAGATCGTGTATCACAGGGGTTCACGTTTTACTAAGCTTAAAGCCATCTTCCCTGTTGATATTATTTCGATGTTTTTCTATTTCTATGGCTTCACGTATCACTCGCGGGAAGTAATGAGGTATTCTGGCAAGTACTCTGGCATGCTCAAAGTGTGCCCATTTGTAAAAGTATGCTCAGCTACGGCTGATTTTGTGATGCGGTTGTGTTTAAAATCTCCTGTTGTTCTCGGAGTCTTAGATCAACGGAACGACCAGTCTGTCCAATGTAACTTGAGCCGCAAGAACAAGGAATGCGATATACGCCAGCGGTTTTTAAACTTGGAATCTTGTCTTTTACCGATCTGAAGCCGTTACCCAAAGTTTCCTTGATCGTGAACACAGTTTTGATGTTGCATCGTTGCAGGACACGTCCTATCTTATCAGTCGAGCCTTTAACGTAAGGTAGAAATGCTAAGCCTTCCAGAGGTGAAGATTCTTCTTTAGCCTTTTTTGTCATAGTCTTGTCTAGTGCTTTTCGTATGGCGGTAGTCCGAGTTGAACAGCCGTTGTGAACGCATGTGTTAAACTTATCTTTGTGACCGTTGTGATAACTTGCGCCACGTGCTGTATCGTGAGTAGACATTCGTTTTTCGTATAAACATTGTTATTTGAAATTCTAAATAACTCAATACATTAGACAAATATCAGGAAGGGCCAGTCGGAGGGCCCACACTTCTAATAATATTTATTTAATTATTTATTTATTTAATTAACCTGTTTTACAAGGTATAACTACTCAATTACAAAACAGTTGTATAGAGAACATGGATACATAATATTCCAAAAAAACTTCTTTGTAACAAGCAAAAACCAAAACAAAACAAAACAAAACAAAACAAAAACGACTGAACACAAAACTGCGTAAATTTTATGATTCGTTTAGTTCGTAAAGAAGTAAGATTTTATTTGATTCACAGTACACCAGAAGATGTCAATGTCCTGACTAACTGAGTTGCAAATCTGTGCCATTTTATGCAAAGGAGAATTTTTAAAGATATTTGTTCTAGGGCTTTCAAGGTATAAGCAGTTCTTATTTCTGGCTGCTTGTCGAGGAATGTTAAAAGCCAATTGTTGTAACAAATTAGGGGTTTTTACTTTATTTTGCACAATTTTGCTTAATAGGGAAAGGGAATGGCACTCGCGTCTTTTTTCTAAGCTAACAAAATCATGTTTATTCAGCAGTTCGTCATGTGGTATGCCTCTCTGCGGATATGTACCATCAGTTTTAAGACTTAAAGCTTTTAAAAACCGTCTTTGAATCGATTCCAATCTGTCAATGTGATTCCGATAGTACGGGCTCCATATAACTGAAGCATATTCAAGCTTAGATCTCACAAAGCTATAGTAAAGCGTCTTCAAAGTGTTAATATATTTAAAATCGCGGCTGCTGCGCATTATAAAACCATATGCTTGATATGCTGATGATATGATGGCATCAATGTGATCAGTAAAAGTGAGAGTTTTATCGAAGGTAACGCCCAAATCCACAAAAGTATTTGGTCTCTGAAGTACATCATTAGCTATACTCTAGTTATACTCAATAGGATTTGATTTTAGGCTGTAAGACATTACTTTGCACTTGGAGATGTTAAGGCTCAAATGATTTTCTTGACACCAAAAAGCAATACGATTCAAGTTCACTGATAACCGTTCACAATCCGAGATATCCGTTATAACACTATATAGCTTCAAGTCGTCGGCATACAACAAAAAATTTGTATCAACAACTTTCGAAATGTCATTGATGAAAATACTAAACATTAACGGCCCCAGGTTAGAGCCTTGCGGAACTCCAGATGTTGCGACGTACTCAACAGACTGAAAACCATTTACTTGAACATATTGCAATCTACTGGTCAAATATGAATGAAATAATTCGACTAATGGACGAGATAAGCCAACTGATAGTAATTTGTTCAGCAATATACCATGGTCCAGTCTGTCAAAAGCTTTAGAGAAATCAGTGTAGATTACATCTGTCTGGGACCGCTTGTCAATACCCTCAGCAATGAACTGCGTTATTTCCGTTAAATTAGTTACAGTAGAACGTCCTTCCATGAAACCATGCTGGTTGATGGAAATAAGGTTACTTACATGACTAGCGATTCTTTTTTCCAACAACATTTCAAATACCTTACAAAAATTACAAATTATAGAGATAGGCCTGTAATTACTGATACTATGTTTATCGTCCTTTTTATAAATTGGGCATACTTTAGATACTTTCCAGGTGGAAGGAAACTTACTTGACCTAAGGCAAATATTAATCAAAATAGAAAGGGGACGCATAAGTGCAGAGGCACAGTCTTTTAGAATGAAAGCGGGAATGTTATCAGGTCCAGTTGTTCTTTTTGGTTTAACCTGCTTGAGTATTTCAAATACTTCCTCCTCGCTAACTTCATGAAAATTCAAATAATTACTGCAGGTATTACCCTCTATAATATCATTAACCGAAGAATTCCACGGTGTGGAGATAATATAAGATGTCATTTAGCGTGCCTAGTACAACAAAAAAGCGCGATAGCTCCAGTTTATCGCCACCAATCGAACCTAGCAAGAGATATTTGTTCGAAACAAATAATTTGATTACAAAGAATAAATATTATCTCCTCAATAATGCAAAAGATAAAGAATAATCCTCGAAACCAGAAAACATGGTTACTGAAACTTCAGATCAAGTAACTACACGTAAACCAAAAATCCCCCCAATATATCTTCATAATGCTACCAATTATCAAGAAGTACTAAAAGACATCGGAAATATTGCTAAGAAAGAGTTTACAACTATAACCAAAGGTCAGTTCCTGAGAATTAACCTAACCTGTAGCGATGATTATCGAGAATTAACGAAATACTACACCGAAAATCAGTTAAAATATCATACCTTCAGAGACCCGGAAGCAAGCCAACTACACCTATCGGTAATAATTCGTAATATCCCTATATCCCTATCTGATGCAGAGATAATGAATGGATTATATAAACTCGGATACCCAGTAACTAAAGTCGCCAGGTTGTACAATAAGGACAAAATTCCTATGCCTCTATGCTCAGTAGAACTTACCAAAACCGACAAAACCAGCGAAATATTCAATCTTACAAAACTAAATTACTGTATAATTTAGGTAGAACCTAGAAAAAAAAACAGAGGATATCCCACAGTGTAAGCGACGTCAGAGATACGCGCATACGCGTAACTATTGTAAACTGGAACCGAGATGCGTTAAATGCACAGGAAACCATTTATACAATGACTGTCCAAAAAAACCAACAGACAAACCACAATGCCTAAACTGCGGAGCAGAGCATCCAGCTAATTATAGAGGTTGCATTTACTTCACAAAAACTTTCAACAGAGCAACTAGTAATACATCAACCAATCAAAACAGCACTTCTAATCGCCCACACAACTGCAGAATAATAACAGATCAGACAGAGTATTGATTTATATGACCTTTGAATTGCCAGATTGTTATTTTGTACATATCAACTTTTGGGTGTCTATTTGAGCTTTAGATAGTGAATTAATTGGTTTACTTACCTGTGTGTACAGCAGCCCCGTGTAGTTTTCTTCAATTTGTGTGCCAATTTGTATGGACTTTTATTTGTGCTTACCGTCGCGCATTGCATTAACCTCACTGTCAATTTAAGTTCACTTTTCTGAAGTGTTAAACTTAGTAGAACTGTTGTGGCCATTGTGCAGCCTACGGGATTTTTGTGGAAATTATTTAACTTCCCGTTTTTGAATTTTCATAGTATAGTTTAGGGTTTAGAATGCTCGCAAGTAGTATTTAGAACGTCAGGAAACATTTTATGACTTTCCTGTAGGAACTAGCAACCCCCTGTGAGATCTCATAACCTGCTGGAACCGCCCCGTCTAAATTTTGGGAATCTTAAAGTTATTTTATTAAGCCAACCTTCGGAGTTAAATGTTGATATTGCACCTTTTACTTGAGCTATTTGCACTCTTGATTTTTTGCACTCCGTCTCATGGAAGTTAGTTGCTTATTTAAAGCCTTCTTTGATTATATTTGTAGGTTAATTTGGTCATGCCTCGTGTCCTGTCGATCCCCGATTCATGGTGAACGTCACTGGTTAAATATTTAGGCATGCTTTTGCGCTTATTTGGTTGATTTAAGTTTCTAGGTGCTTTCGAGGTACCTAGCGCCCCTTCAGGCTGATCTAGTTGTTATGCCACCTTCCGTTGGTTCTGTAGGTCAATTGTGTTATGTACTTGTAACCTTTAGTTGTGTTATTATTATTGGTGATGATCTTGGTAACCGACTGTGATAGATTTTTATTGGTGGAATGTGTGTTTTGCGTGAACAGGTTGTTTGATTTGTGGCACTATAGGACCAAATACAAAAAATTACTAGCTATTGGTTCGGTTGTTATTTTGACTTGTGTGATATGTCTCTGACCTTAGGGAGGTCCAATCCAAGGATTCGTCTACGTCGAGGAGCTGGCGCCCTCTCCCAGAGTTTTGTTGCAGCTTCGCTGGAACCCCGACCCTGGCAACTAGTTAGCCCATTAAGGCCGATATTTACCACTTGGCAAAATATCAAATACAACTTTCGCCACCAGGTAAGGCCAAACCCTTCTATCCTTCCTCACAAACGATCTATAGTACCACATAGAAAGGTAAAAGAAAGATAATTAATAACCTAATGACAGGGCATATTAATTATTAACGTATCGTAAGACAAAGGGTAATGAGATTATAAATATTTATATATTAAGCGTCAAGATAGTAGCAAACAATTTGTACTGAGATGGTATTATTAGAATAACCCGAACGAATGCCTAATAAAAGCCGAAATGATGCATAGACCTTAGGTCGAACAAAATAAAATAAATACCGAAACATAGACGTATTATATGACAGAATTTAGGTTACACGTGTATTAATATCTACAAATGAATATATTGAAAATCAACTATAGGTCATTTTAAAGTAATTAATGGTTGTTGTTAAACGTGTAATATTTTAAAAACGAGTACGTAATTCAAAAAACGGTGGAGGTGCTTTTACAGAAGAATTTTATCATGCTATTTTTGTGGGCATTTCGCCACACTACAAAATGAAAAATATTAAAACATGAACTTTTCGGAAGACAAATCTACTTCCGTTATCAACATTAACTGATTAAATTAAAAATCAACAAGAACTTAGCTTATTGGAGATCTAGCAGAACACGACTAACCTCCCCAATAAACAGCGTGACACTGACAGCCGACTACTTGATTACATCTTTAAGAATGGATAGTCAGTTAGTATTTGTATCAACTGAATGAGTGGACAAGCATTCGTCTTGCTTAGTAAAATATATGCAATTTGTTTGCTTTTACCTCTAGTTGATATCGATTCTTTAGTTAAAATCTTAGTGTTATGCCAATGTATTTTGTGGTTGTTATTCCAAACATGTTCTGCTATTTTAAATTTGTCAATTTTGTATGTCTTAATAAAATTTGGTGTTTTTTAATTCTAACTTCTAAAGGCTTTGATGTTTCACCGATATAGTAGCTTCCGCATTAAAACTCACTGCATTTTCTTGAAAAACTTAAAGAAACAAACATGAACACCCAACACTTAATGGTTAGTTTTGATGTAAATAGTTAGTCTGTTCACGAAGGTTCCAGTTGACAAAACACTTATCATAAAACAAAGACTACAAAACGATAGCACGTTACAGACAAGAACAGCATTAAGCATTGACACCATTATAGAAGTTTTAACACTTTGCATTAAAACAACAATATTGTTAGATATGCTTGTCCGATTTACTATTTAACTTTTATATAAGTGGAGACTACTTTATTTTTGAGGAGAGCCCTTACACTGTGCTTCTCAAAGCAGCTTCAGCATATCACAAAAAATAACAAAAGTACACATTTTTATAACTTTTTTTACGTATCATTATTTACACCTATTTACAGTTAATTATACAACTGCTTCTACTTACATTTAATTATGTTTACATTCACAGTAAGTTATATTTATATATAGTAATTTGCTAACGTTCAAAGTAAAATTTCAATTTCTTTCATATGCCCTAGACACTCATTGGCAAACTATTTTGCTAAAAAATGATGTCTTGAAGAAGCTACTTGCACCAGCCGATAATTTCTGTTGTATATCTACAATTGTTTTAAGCACCCTATTATTTATTATATTGTGTACGTTTGTAACGTACTTCTACATATGTTGGTATTATAACAATTTAGTCTAGCCATTGGATTTTTATATGTTGAACAGCGAAAATAAAGATTTTGTACAATATTTGTATCTTTTATTGGGTCAATGCGGATGAACAGGAAGACCTAGGTTGGAATCTTAGTCGAGTCATAATTTAGACATGAAGTATACTAGGCTGGGCGCGCACTTACTTCATGCCTAAATTTTTTACGCTTGCACGGCCTGTTCTAAGCAGTACTATTTTAATCTTCGTGTTGCCTCGAATTTCACGTTGACCATCACCTTGAGCTTGAAGTCCGAGTGGTGGAGCGACCAAGTGGCCTTGACCTAGTAAACCTATTGGTGGGAGGAGTGAATGACCTCGAGCTTGACCCCCCCCCCTCCACAAAATTTTGCGGGGTGGTCTTAGAATCGGTAAACGTATTTTACTAACACCCGGTATTTTATTAAATTTTTGAGTTCGACTTAAAATTTTAAAGAAAATTTGTCTTTATTCTGTATGGTTTATGTAGAATTTGTAATTTTTGAAATTTTTTGACAAATGCTTAAAAATTAAAAATCAAAAGGAAGTTGTGTGCTTGTATCATTCCAGATTCTTTCTGCGGTAGGCGCGTACACTTTTATTACATTCATTACACAGGGTGTCGTGTTTAATCGAATTATTAATTGACCAGTGCTTTATTAAAAGTTTCTCTATGAGTGATACCTACTCCATACTCATGTTGGTTGTCATCGCCTCCTAACTATAGCATGATCAAAAATTAATCTCATCTAGTATGGCTATGGAATTGTTTCTAATTTATGAATGCAACTATAACTCAGTTAAAAATCAAATGTCAAGTTTGACATTTAAGTGTAAACATAGTTGCATTCATAAATTAGAAAAAATTCCATAGCCATACTAGATGAGATTAATTTTTGATCATACTTTAGTACATAACCGCTTTCTGTAACTTACAATGTCAGAACCTGGTCAACGTACTTCGCTAATTTCTAAAATATCGATTTTTAATCTCATCATTTCTCTATTGACGTTATTTACCTTTCCCGCTTTATATAAAATACGGACATTCCATGTAGCCGTTTTTAATGTTGATTTAAAAATATTAATTTTATTCCCTTGATTATCGGCTGACGGGGAGATTTTTAGCACAGCTTCCCTCTATGGGGAGTTTCGGACTAGCGGCCATTTCGTTGTGATTTTCAGCCATAATGATTACCTTGTGAAGAAATAATGACGTAGTTTTTCGTTGCTTTCTTCATCGCAGTACTATCATCGCTCGCTAATATGTGGCTCACTTTGACAGCGTCCCACTATTGAACTGTAGCAGTACACATAACGTCCACTTGATAATGCTTACCATATCTGGTTACTCTCATTTAGTTTAGCCTGTAGGTTAATGCAATTGCCCAGGGTGTGGCACTAGGAGCCATAAGTGAGAGCTGGGTATCCCGTGAGGACCACTTACCCTGCGATTCACTTCCTGTCAAAGATGCTTGGTGTGACCTCTCTCTCTCGTTTTCAGTCTTCCGACTGATTTGTAACACTTCTTCACATTCGTCGAGCTTGGGTCATTTCTTTCAGTTTCTTGTAGGTATCTGCGTTTGCATCACTCATTATTTGTTTGATGTATTTCAGCCGTGGTTATCCTCTCTGCTTCTTTCCTTCTACTTGTCCTTCTACGACTGTGTTTAGCACGCTTTTATTTCGTAGGATATGGCCTATGAGTTGGCATCTTTTTTTCTGCATTGTGTTGATCATTTTTCTTTCTTTTCTTACTCTTCTGAGGACTTCTTCATTCGTCACTTTTTTTTATCCAGCTGATTTTGAGCATTCTTCTGTAGCACTAAATTTCCAGTGCTTCTAGGTGTTTCCTTTCTGGTACTCCAAAAGTCCAGCTTTCATATCCATACAGAGCAACACTCCATACAAATGTCTGTAAAAATGTTTTTCTCACCTTTAGAGAGATGTTTCTTGATGTCATTAAGTTCCTTTTATTGAGAAACGTTTTCTTTGCTTGTTGTATACGAATTATAATTTCTCTCTTACATTTTCCATCTCTACTTATCTTGCTGCCTTCTTGTATTGTATTTCTTCATTGCCTATCTTGATGTGCGTTTGTGTTCTATGTGCTGATCTGGTACATACCGTAACTGTTGTCTGTTTCTTGTTTAGTTTCAGATTATACTTATTGTTAAGTATATTATTCAATGTGATTAGATCTTGGTGTAGTTCGCTTTCATCGTTTGAGGGTATTACAATGTCATCAGCAAATTTAATTGTTTTTATGTGCTTTCAATTGCAATTGTTTGGAAATTTTCCCACAGGAATTACCAGAATTAAACAAATTGACGATAGCTTTACCAGGTACCGTTTTTGCAAAAACAATACAGATATCAGACTGTCAATATGTTATTAAACTACAAACATCTTGTTTCACTTCAACCACAACATGCTACGGTGAACGAAATTATGCTTTCATACTTCCTTTCTTAGCTTCTTTTTGTTGTTCTTCCTTCGTCATTCTCTTCTATTCTTTGCGCTGTCTTTGTTTCTAATTTACTTTGCTATTTTTTGTTTAACTATTATTGGAGGTTCTTCTGTCATATGATTCTGCATTGAACCAGGAGTGGCGTACCAGGCAGCACTCTAGTTTTAGTTATATTGCTGACTGCAACTCCGTTTCCGATTTTAAAATTACACAGAGAGATATTAAATCGTGTGTTGGCTGTTTTTATTTTCCGATAGTCTGTGGAAACATCTGATCTAATATTTTGTTTTGCTCGGTATGTAGATGGTTCTATTCATAAAGTTTCATAATAATAACTTCCTAACTTTTATTTAGGGGCTGTCAACCTAGAGCCTCAGTGGGAATATCTAGTTTAGTTACGTTGATCTTATGAGATTGTAGATGTGTGTTTTGTCTTCTTTAGTGGGTTGGTGTAGACCGTTGTCAATTATTGTTAGCACAGTTTATGCTTATTTGCTTTGTAAAAGTTTCGATATGTCGTTGGCTTGTTGACAAACGAAGCAGGATATAGGCTTGCTGTAGCTGTTGCTGAACAAGAGAACCTCGATAGTTTACTGGGTGGTTTCCATTGTAGTTCTTACACCTCAAATCTTTATTTATTTTAAGCTATTGTAAGCTCGGAGTTTATTGCAATAATTGTTTGTGTGCTCATATCTGCAACATCGTATTCATAATAGTATGCTGAATTGTGACATTGGTTTCTTCTTCTTCTTCTTCTGATGGGGCTTGCTGTAAGCTGCACTGAGACCTATTGGTCCATTGTGCTCCCACCTAATTTGTTATGGGTCTCGTTCGAAGAGGCCGGTTTCCAACGCGAAGGAAAGAATCCTACCCATAGGAACGTCCCTTATTGCCTGGGGTTCCACCAGGCCGGCTCCAAAATGTTTATGTCGCAGTGTTAGGAGAGCCACACATTGACATAAAACATGAATTGAGGTTTCTTCCTCCAACTGGCACTTTCTGCAGGTGGCATCATTTACGATTCCAATTGTGAATAAGTGCTTCTGTAAGTGACCGTGTCCTGTTAGTAAACCAGTCACGATCCTAATGTTTTTCCTGCTCATTGACAGGAGAGTAAAGGTGTTGGTAGGCGACATTTCCCCGATGAGGAGTTTAGCCTGACGTAGCCTTGGTACCGAGGCCCAGTTGGCGCTGGATTGGTTACTTAACCAGCGCTCAACTTGTCGCTTTGCGGTGGCACGGGTAATTCCTAAAGCCGGCTCAGGGCCGATGAGCGGCTCTTGAGAACCTCTTCTGGCTAGAGCGTCAGCTTCTTCGTTACCCTCTATTTCACTATGGCCTGGTACCCATAGTAGTTTCACCCAGTTTGTTGTACCGAGTCTGTTCAGTGTCTGGCAACATTCCAGAACCAACCTGGAGTTGATTCTGGGTGAACTCAATGCTCTTAGTGCTGCCTGACTGTCTGTGCAGATGTAAATATTCAGATTGGAATAACCTCTTTGAAGGTTCTCCTGAGCACAGGTTAGGATGGCAAATACCTCCGCCTGGAATACAGTGGCATGTTTTCCTAGGGCAACGGTGAGTTTGACCCTCGGCCTACAGCCGTAGATGCCAGCACCAGATCCCCCCGCCATCCTGGAGCCGTCTGTGTACCAAACAAGTCCCCTTGGAGTGAGAAGACGCTGTTGCTGGCACCAATCGTTCCTATCAGGGATGAATACCTGAAATGCTTTATAGAACATGTAAAGCGGAGCCATGAAGTCACTCCTTGTGAGAAGTTCTGGGACCTTCTCAAAGTGTTGGATGATCCCTGAGTGTCCCACTTGTTCCCCTTTCATGGCCCACATCTGGCCTTGGCTTAGTCTGTAGGCTGATTTCCTGGCCTCCGCTTCAATCACTAGGTGGAGGGGCGGAAGCCCCAGAAGCACCTCCAGAGCTGCCGTAGGAGCAGTGCGCATTGCTCCAGTTATGCCTAAACAAGCCAATCTCTGTAGTCTGTTGAGGCTGTTTCTGATTGTTGCCTTGCTGGTTGCTGGCCACCAAACAAGAGCAGCATATGTTATTATTGGTCTTGTAACCACCGTGTATAGCCATTTGGTGACACGGGGCTTGAGACCCCAGCTGGTTCCAAAGGTCCGTCTACATCTCCACAGAGAAGCTGTGGCCCTTTGAATTTGTCTCTCTACATGAGTCCTCCAGTTCAGCTTTGAATCCAGGATAACTCCAAGATATCTGACCGATTCGGAGGGCTGGAGAGCTTTTCCGAAGATTGTGGGCTGTCTGAGACCCTCGATTCTCCTTCTTTTGGTGAAGATGACAAGTTCTGCCTTGGTAGGATTAATCCTGAGCCCTTGCCTTACACACCAGTTTTGTACAGTAATGAGGGCTTCTTGCATGATCCCACTTACTGTGCCAGCAAACTTTCCCATTGCTAATATTGCAAGGTCATCAGCGTAACCTAGCACAAAGATGCCTTTTGCAGAGAGCTCCCTTAGTAGCCCGTCCACGACCAGACACCATAACATTGGAGACAGGACTCCACCCTGAGGACAGCCCCTAGTGACCGTCGCTCTTATGGAGAACTCGTCTGCTGAAACGATTACCTGTCGGCCCGACAGCATAGAACCGATCCATCTTATCAACGAGGGTTCGATCCCGTGCCTTTCGGCCGCTACACAGATAGAATCGAAGGAGGTATTATCAAACGCCCCTTCTATGTCTAAGAATGCACCGAGCGAAAGCTCTTTGTGGTGCAGGGTTTTCTCTATCTTTGAAACGATCGCATGGAGTGCCGTCTCAACTGACTTGCCTTGTTGGTAGGCGTGTTGTGATGGGTGCAGCGGAAAAGCCACCAATGCTCCATCCTTAATATACCTTTCAATCAGTCTCTCCTGCACCTTTAGCAGGAAAGAAGTCAGGCTGATAGGTCTAAAGTCCTTTGCGGTATCATGCATTGCATGTCCCGCTTTGGGTAGGAAAATTACTTTGACCGTCCTCCAGGGCACAGGAATGTGTCCTAGGGCCAGGCTAGTACGAAAAATGTGATATAGGGGCCGTAACAGCACCTCCAATCCATGCTGTAGCAGAGCCGGAAAAATTCCGTCAGCACCAGCGCTCTTATATGGTTCAAAGGTGAACAGTGCCCACTTCAAACGATCTAGACTCACTACCTTTGAGGCCGTCTTCCAGTCCATCGCGGTGTGCGCGATGCGTGGGGGCCTCTCAGGTAGAGCTTCTTGTACAAGACTGGAGCCGGGGAAGTGAACATCAATGAGATGCTTGAGAGCCCCCTCTCTGGTGTCCGTGAAGGTACCCGATGGGAGCTTCAGCATCCCCAGCCTGGAACCTGGAGTTTTGGAAAACACCTTTTGCAGTCTAACTGCTTCTGGTAGGCATTCAATACTTTCGCAGAAGGCCCGCCAGGTGTCTCTTCTACTTCTGCGTATGCAGCTTTTGTATGACCGGAGGGACAGTTTATAATTGTCCCAGTCCAGTTGAGACTTTGTGAGTCTGGCTCTATTAAAGAGCCTGCGCGTTTCTTTGCGGAGGGACTGGAGTTCGGGGTTTCACCATGGAGTCCTTTTACCATCCCTGCATCGCTTCACAGGGCAATTAGTCTCGTATGACTCTATGATGGAGCGGTGTACAAGATCAACGCTCTCTTCTAGCTCGTCAGAATTTTTTGGAATGACTAACCAAATCTAACCTATTTCGGAGGTCCTGTTTATAGCCTTCCCAATTGGTTGCTCTGGGATTTCTAAAAATATTCGACGCTGGCGGCCGCTTTAAATTTAGATTGAAGGTGATATGACGGTGATCCGAAAGGGAAGGTTCCGTCGATACCTGCCAGTCTTTGACTAACGGAGCGACCGTAGCGGTGCCCACTGTTATGTCGATGACTTCTTGCCTTCTGTCGGTGACAAAGGTAGGTGTAGTACCACAGTTTAGTACCTCCAACTTCGTAGTGTAGAGATACTCCATTAGGCCTCTACCTCGTGGGTTGATGTCCGTGCTGCCCCAACAGATGTGGTGCGCATTGGCGTCACACCCTACCAGCAGAGGTAAATTATTTGTGTCACAGTAGCTTACCAGTCCCTGAAACTCTGGGGTAGGTGGCAGTTCCTGTGCATCGTAAGGGAAGTAGGCAGAACCAAGAACAAAGCTCCTCCTGCTGTTGCCATCTATAAGACCAATTTTGACTGCCACTAGATCCCTGGAACAGAAATTGGGCAATATATGTATATCGGTTAGTCCCGAAGAGTATATGCAAACTCTCGGTATAACCGCACTTGTGCAATAAAACAAGGAATTACTGTTGAGACATAGCCCCTGGACAGAGCCATGTCGTACCCATGGTTCCTGAATAAGTGCTATATTAATATTATCATTTGTAAGCCTCCTCTGCAGAGCATAGGAGGCTGCTATGCTGTGTTGCAGGTTGATTTGTAAGAGATGGATACTATTCATTAAGGGAAAAGTGTCCACTCCTACTCCTGCGCCTCCGTCGCATCCTCTGCCTCCGCAGCAGAGTCAGACACCTCCATGTCTTCAAGCTCTGCTACGGGCGGCTTTTCTTTTGCATGTTTGGGGTCCCAGAAAGAGACCCTTACCATGCCCGCATATGCCTTCATGCCGAGTTGCTTCAGAACCGACACGGAGAGCCCGTCCACGCCAAGAACAAGCCTGAGCCCTTTGGACTCGACCCGTCCGGCATGCCGAATCCCCCAGAGATCGGTCCGAAGTCCCGGATTCTGGCGTTTTAACCTCCTTAAGATGGTAGCCCCGTCCTCAGGTACTCCCGGTATCCAGGCTACCATCTTTCTCAGCCTGGGAACGGCGTCGCCCTCTAAAAAAACGAGTTCGACTCCTGTTCTCGTGCTGATCATACCGACGGTTTCTTTTAACCAGGTCTTGGAGAAGGCATCGGAACATGTGACCATAATGATCCCTTGTTCCGTCCTTCTGAAATCGTCGTATTTTGGGTGGGGCCCCTCATCTGGGATCCCATCCATGTATTCGCCGAGGGTAAGTTGAATTTCCCCGGCAAGCTCCACAGAAATTTGCGACTCCGGGAAGTGTCCTCGAGCAATCGCAACCCTGAGTTCTTTGTTGGCCGCTTGACTGTACGAGAGCCCGGGTCGGACCCTCTTGGCGGCTTTCTGTGCACTAGGAGGAGTCTCCTTCTCTGGGCGGCCCCGTTTGGAGCCCCCAGCAGAGAGTGTGACCTTCTCCGTGGCACTAGGTTTGTCTGTGACAGTAGTGCCTCTGGTGAGAAGCTCCTGCTGTGTGTCAGTACCTGTCGACGGGCCTGGTTGGTCACTGGTGGCCAACCTGGCCTTCGCCTTTTTGCACCGTCTTCTCTCTGCACCGCAACGGTTTCTCTTAGTAAGAGGCCCTTTTTGCGATGCAGGGTCGGTTTCTGAGGAGGGCCCCGAAACGGTTCCCTCCTCATTGGGTAGTACCGGAGGAGCTCCAGTAGAGGAGCACCCTCCTGAGGTGGTCAGAGTAGGACCTGCAACGGATCCCTCCTCTGAAGGGGTGTTTGGGTTGTTAAAAATGTCTTCCATAATTAATCCCACGAGTAGTCAGGAAAGGAGGTCCGCTCCTGCAGAGCCTGTTGCAGGAGTAGGGCTAAGGGACCATGGAAGGGCGCCAGGTATTCCATGGGCATCGTTCAAGGCACTGTCACCCTGTGCCATCCAGCTCTCGGCACGATAGCTTCCACCTTAGCTTGGGGTTAGTTTATCGACTTCCCGGTCTAGATCCGAAGGGTTTAGTTTAAACAGGGCCACCACGGGAAGGATGCAATCTCAGATCACATAGTCTAGGACTACCCAACGGTCTTGAAAGACCGGAAGCGAAAAGTGCAATACTTCCAGAACTTCCCTGTGGGCTGCCTTCTGCCAGGGGACATAATTAAATGTCAGCCCTGATGTCCGGCAGCCCACTCGACCCCCGACATTGGTTTAGTTTGAAGTCAGTATAGAATACTCGGTTATTTTTTTGCAGTCCTATGTTTAGTCTTTGATACATTAGTAACGTTGCGCTTTATTGTCTAAATTTCTTACTTTAGTCCACTTATATCTATCACAAGATGTCACTACCAATCAACCTCTTGCTAAGGATTAAAAGTATCCAACTGAGAGTTTTTCGGCTACAGGCTATTTAACCATCTTCAAGCGGTTCGTAAATTGGGCATTTCTGACCAGGGTAACGCCCCGTTTCAATTTCATTTCAATAACGCGTTATTGCGATTAGCACCTTCTTTCGGACCACCTTATATCTAAATATTGTAGCAAAAGAACTGAGGTTTATCCCAGCAAGCGTCTGCCTTTAGAGATAAACACCTGCAGCTTTTCCTGTCACAGAATGTTAGCGGGCATTCGATTCCGGGTAGGCTGCTGGAAAACACTAGAATCGCTCGATTAGTATTGATTTTTCACGAAGTACTCGTACGCGTTGTGGATATATTGTTGGGTAGGCTGTAGCCGTACTTGTTTTTAAGCAAACGAAAGCCGCTAACGCGTTGGTTTTTAGCAAACGGGCGCAAACAGCTTGGCAAGAATGCTTATCTAATTTTATCTTTGCTTGATAATTCAATTTCACATACTAATTTCAATATTTAGGCCGGCTCTCACGAGGCTCCCATGAGGCTATCATGAGGCGTATTCAGTCTCCCGATTTTGCTTCTACCCGTTAGCCAGGAATTCCAGAATACCGTATTCTAGTCGCACCAAATGGCCCACGAAGAAATACTACATCTGTTGTATTCGATTTTCATAAAAAAAAGCTGCATAGAAATATATGTTATAGAATCTTTACCAAACTGTGCACATTTTCTTACCCTCAAGATGTCATTCGGGATATTTCGTGATAGTAAACGCTACATGCCATACAGGATCATCTTTAAAGACCAAAAATGGGGCCTTTCAGCAACGATTTTCTAAAAATAGCGTTTTTGTACTCGAATGTTTACCTTTGTTACTTTTCAATCTGCATCTCGTTTGTTTTAAAATCCCCTAACATATGTAAATATTAACCACAAACAAAGTATCCTATGAAATATTGATTTCTATATCAGACAGGTTAAAACATACTTTTTGCCTTCAATAGTTGCTTAATGAAAAGGGGTAAAATTTCTATTATTTAAGTTTTAAACGTGACAACATAACATAGATAAATAAGTATCTCTACACACAAAGGAATATGAAGATATATAAAATCACTGTACGATAAACATTAAGTTGAGCGGAAAAGAGAGAACAAATATCAAACACAAAACAAATGCTACGTACCACTCTAAAATACGGTTGGATAGAGTTAGAAATCGAACCGTCAGCATAGAATGCGGAGTCTCAGACATCATAAAATTCCTCGAAGAAAAAGGATATGTATGGAACAAATATATGACAGCAGAACAGCCGATGACAGAAATTGTACGAGATGTGAGACCTCCTAGTAAAATAAGTCGATGTAAACCAATGAAGAGATGGTATTAAAAGTTACATACAAGAACTGTTCAACTATCTTAAATAAACTGTTAACGCCATTAGCACAAGACGTCCTGGAAGACTATCAGGCAAGCTTACAAAAATGGCGATCGACGGTAGGCCAAGCATTTTCGTTAAGACTGACTACCGAAAAATAGTGGGAATTTAATATTGAGCTGTTCCAGCTTTATGTAGACTTAAAGAACACGTGTGATCGTATAAATAGGTGAGAGATCTACACAACACTGCAGCAGCTCCTAATACCGGTAAAATTAATACGATTAGTGATGCTGACTACCAAAGGCAGAACATGTCATTGCTGCGGCGAAAGAATACTGTAGCAAGAATTGGAAATATCACTAGGAAATGTGTTATCCCCATTATTATTTCATTTAATTATGGAACGAGCAGTAAGATCTTCATAAGTAAACAGGAAAGTTGAGAGGATATTCACGACATCTAATCAAAGCCATTAAAGGCATCTACCTCAATACAAAGATAATAATTGACTATGGAGGTCGCAAAGTGGAAGAAATAATAGTTGACCAAGGGGTACGACAAGGGCGCAGCTTATCTTTTTCTTCTTCTTCATTAGCTTCATATTCATTTTTGGATGTATGCCTCTTCTAGATCTGCTTTCCATCTTTGCCTATTGTTGGCTCTTTCTATCCAGTTCAGGCCCCCTGTTGTTTTAATGTCGTCTATTACTTTCTTTCGTTCTCGGATGTAGGTGTTGGTTTTTCGGTTCCATGAGAAAATTCTCATAATTAACTGTCTTGTTTGTAGTTTATTTAAGTTTCATTTTGTCATTGTCTAATTTTTCGGTTCATAGCATATGGACTGGTCAAACATGGGGATTAATATAAACGGCAAAAATATGAATCATTTACGATACGCTGTCGACGTTGTGCTAGTAGCAAAGAGCAAAATCATGACCAAAGACGATACACTCATACAAAGTTATATATACAGGGTGTTCCTAAATAAGTGTCGCAACGGAACACTAGATTCCTTGAGCAAAAATATAATGATTTAACTTAACTTACCTATATACAAAGTTGCTTAGCTTAGCCGCTATAGGGCTTTAAAGACGATTAACTTTTTAAAATTTTTTCAAATAAGTCGAAAAATGTGTGATAGATTTTATTCATTTTTTGGCGACCCGTTTGTACCAGTAAACAACAGCTTGTTGAAGATTAAATCCTAATTTCGAAAATCACAGGGTGTTTAAAAACTTCCTCACAATAAATTATCCATCCATATTTTTTTAACCCCCTGTGTAATCACTACCAATTTTTCTTTCTGAATAGTTACTTTTATTTAGAAGCTATTTTATCTCTTTCACAATTTTAGTCGGGTAAAGGGTTTAGCAACAAAAAAATATTTTCTAAATCCCTACAAGCCTGAATCAGCAATCGTAACTTGACACTAGGCTTGTAGGGATTTAACATATATTTTTTGTGGCTAAACCGTTTACCCGACTAAAATTTTGTAAGAGAGGAAATAGCTTCTAAATTAAAGTAACTATTCAGAAAAAAAACATTGGTAGTTATTATACAGGGGGTTAAAAAATTTAAAAAAGTTAATTGTTTTTAAAGCCCTCTAGCGGCAAAACTAACCAACTTTTGTATATAGGTAAGTTGAGTCAAATCATTAAATTTTTGCTCCAGGAATCTACAGCGTTCCGTTAAGACACTTATTTAGGAACACCCTGTATATTGCAATGGCACATAAAGGCTAATATTTATGTAAGTCAATGTTAAAGATTAATTTAAATAAAGTCGTTAGATCAATATAATCAAATTGGGAAAATTTATAAAAGAATTGCATGTTTAATTGAAAGTCATTAATAAAATTTAAATAAGATGTAAACTAAGATGAAAGGTATAGTATTTGAGTGTTCTTAGATGGTTTTATAAGGAATAAGATAAATACAAGATCATGTAGCATGTGACAAATATAAATTCTATTGAAAGAAAATAACAAAGTAGGTAGCATTTAGATAACCTAAAGTTATAGATGGCAGAAATAATTGTAACTTAGCATAGAAAGAAAATTTTGTTCTGATTATTGAAAAAATAGCAGATTTGAAAACATGTAATTTGGTATTTTGGTGACTATTCAATTCACCTGTCATCTTTCAAAAACTAACCAATGAAAATCCAGAATTCTGACGTTTCTTGAACAATCAAAAAAATATCAGCGGATATATCTTCCTAGAAGGTATTCAAGTGACTATTTTTAACAAATGCTATTTTTATTAGAAAAAGTCAATATTAGTGTTCTGTTACTATAGAAATTGCGTAGTTTGTTGCTAGATTTACTGAAAACTAATTTGAAAAAGTAGTTTGGTTCATTAAATAGTCCCTCGAATACCATTCTTAGTCAAAGTTAAGTAGATTATTTATAGTCGACATAACTTTGACTACTCATGGTATTATAAGTGATTATTTTTTTCGAAGAGATTTCGACCAATCAGAAGGCTAGATTTAGTTAAGTTATCTTGTATAATTTCGATTATACAAAATCGATTATACTATAGTAACTTCACTAGGCAACGCAGTACATAACTTTTGTCAACTTGATGTTTTTTTCATGGAGATGACTTTCAGCTAGGTTAATACAAACAAATCGAACTGCCAATAAAATATTTATTTGTTCTAAATATTAAAATTTACTCAAAAAATAATCAAATCGAATACAATGCGTATTTCGAACAGGTTATACGTCTCAAACTTCCTGCACAATAACAAATCGTGTCAGTTTGACAGAATAATCCTCCCGCTGACGCGGTCGGACTATTTAACCTGTCAAACTGACACTCTTTTATTATTGTGCAACAAGTTATCGACATATAACCCGATAATATCGAAGTACTTATAGTATTACTTCTGAATATAAAATAGACATTTAGCGCTGTTTATTTAAAATTTACTCAAGAGAAGTTGAAAGATGGTTTAACTAGACACTAACCAGAATAAGAAGCAAGAATAATAAGAACTAGAAGTAATTGAATTAATTTTAATACTACAATGTATAAGAAGTTACGTTAATTGGAGGGTCACTGATTGCTGGAGTTCTGGTGGGATTGCAGAGGACGTAAGGACCAATTGACAGACATTGATGGAGGAACTACTGGATGTCGGAGAGTCTGTTGGCTGCTGACGGCGTGAATGGATCGAGTACTAGCTAAGGAAGGAGAAGATTAATTTACATTCATATGTGGAAGCGTACTTACTGTGGGGACGTTGGAAAAAGAGAAACTGCAGGAGTGACAGAGGCGTAGGTGTAGGAAAGGAATCATTTTTACAATTATCCTAAGGTTTTGTGAATTGGTGGCTGAACTGTGTGGGAGTCCAAGTAGTGGATGTAAGGAAGAGTGTCGTCTTAAGGTGATTTGGAGTTTTTAAGAGTGAAAAGAATCCAGGTGGGTTTATAACTAGTTATATTAAAGCAATCTGAAATAAATGACAATTAGAGAAGTATATTGAACTATAATTAAATACTTATCATATAATATTGAGTCACAAAGAGTTGGAGAGGATTTATATTTGTCATAGTTGATTGAAAGTATCGTAGAGCACTGTTTGAAGTAGAAGGTGACAGCGCATGTCATTAATCAATTTCAATTCATAATCAAAAATAAAATAGCAACTAAGAAGCAACTAGATAAGGGTCTCAAAGTGATATCGGCATTATTATTAAAATAGAATTTTAAAGTTTCAATTATATAAATCTATTCATAAGAATATCATTTGAGCTATCACTACAATAGTAGTTAGTTAGATAGTTCCTCTCACAGCTTGTGTGGTTACATACACAGTAAAATGTTTTTCCTTGACTGAGACAGGGGTTGGAATAACTCCAATCTCAGTACTACGCACAGGTACCAAGCTTTAATGGTTAGATTGAAATAAAACCACTTGTATGTATCGCCTGACGTTTCGTATTTATTTGATACTTTCTCAAAGTCTACGGACAAAAATTTACAAATAAGCAACGTTGTTATAAAAGTTATTGAGAGTGAAGGTCTTACCTAACAACTTGTGGAACCAAACACATGTTTTTTAAGGACATGTGACGATATTCAAATTTGAACAAATTTATCGGAAAAAAGGCAGTAGGCCACCAAAGTTACAGATCTAAGCTACACATAACATAACTACACTTGGTTCTGCATCGAGCAGGATACAAATTACAAGTTCACTGACACATTTAAAATTTGATTTACAATAATTTTATTAGCTTATTGACCAAAATGGCCGTCAATTAGATAAAAATCGTGGTATTAAAAATTATTTCTAAGCAAGCAGCAACAGGTGTCTGAAGGTTGTTAGAGCCACGCATGCGCGGAGCGCAAAGCGTCCGAATATTACGAGGGACGTTTAAAATGGAAATGACCAATTAGCTTGTACAATGCAATCTAATAAGAGACTAGTAAAAAAATCGACGACAAGGGTTATGTCTAAGGGTTCTAAAAGGTGGAAGCTACAAACCTGAGAAAATATGGAGGAAAAAGAGACCCTAAATAGATCTAAATATAACTAAATTTATTGTGGAATCGTGATGAGTTTATTAGAAAATTATTATTAAAGAAGTAGTAATAGAATTGGGGGAGTAGAAAGAAAAGATGATAAGATAAAAGTATCTACCCATTGGGCTGCCTCGGTTGGAGAAATTCCAAGGAGAACTCATTATTGGATATGGCTAACAAAAGGTGGTAGGAGACACTCAGATGGTCAATGTCAGTATTTGAATTTAAGGTATTATTGGTACCAAAAATGTGGCACATTTCGATGGAAGTGCTGTGATTAGAATTTGGTTCAGTGGTAATGATTTTTGCATTTTCAAAATCCATACAATGACCAGTGCTGCTGATATGTCCAGCAAGGGTGCAGGCTTTGGGTTTAAGACGAGAGTCGCTTTTATGCTGACTAATTCTTGATTTCAACGTTTGAGAAGTTTGACCAATATACGTAGAAGGACAACCACTACAGTTTATCTGATAGTCGGCATTAGGGGTTAGGAGAGCTGGAGTTTTATCCTTTAATTTTGAGAAACAATCTTTTATGATATGATGGTGCTTAGCCGCAATGATAATATGATAGAACTTACGAAAAACCTGTTTAATTATATGAGAAAGTCCTTGGACGTAGATGAGACTTTTGTAAAGTGGAGGTTTATCATTTATATTATTATCAGAATTTTCTGGTGGAATGACCCTGCCCCTGGAGGTGGAGTAGAAGATAGAATTTAGTAAAGAGATAGGATAATTATTTAATTTAAGAGTATTAATTAATTTATTGAGGTTAGCTGCGTGAAAATCCGGATGCGAGATCGTTAAGATTCTGTGCTTGAGCCCCTTCACTACATTCAACATATGTCGAATGTTGTGTATAGAATGGAAATTCAGATAACGGCCAGAACTGGTTGGTTTAATGTACCAATCCAGTTTAATGGTGTTGGAAATTGTTCTGATAACTAGAGTGTCCAGGAAGGGGACCGACCTATCCTTTTCTCTTTCCACTGTAAATTGGATGTGTGGTATGTTAGAATTTAGATTGCTGTTCCTTTTGTCACTTGTTTATTGTCAGCTTGACACAACTTGCGTACTGTAGTTTTTAGTCGAATAAAGCCTTAATTCCGAAGGTTTTCTTACTACAATTTATTCGACTAAAAAAAAAAATTTGCATTATAGACAAGTTTTTACGACCTGAAAGATTTAATACAGATCCAAACACCGCTAAAGCTTTCCAAGAATGGATTCATTGGTTGACGACATTTGAAAATTTTGTCGCATCCATCGAGAAAGTTAAAGAAGAGGATAAACTGAAACTACTAATAAATTACCTAAGCCATTCAACCTACGAATTTATAACAAACTGCGATTCCTACAAGAAGGCGATCAAAATTTTAACTGACATACGTCAAACCTAAAAATTAAATATTTGCTCGCCATTATTGTCTTTCAAAAAGCACTCAACAACCACGTCAGACAATAGATCAGTTTTTAAATAATTTAATAAGCCTCGCTAAAGACTGCAATTTTCAAGCTGTGAATGCTAAAGAGCATAGAGATAATTTTATACGAGACGCTTTCATCAATGGACTAAATTCCTCTCAAATTCGCTAGCGTTTGTTGGAAAATAATACTTTAAACTTAGAGAATGCTGTTAGTCAAGCAAGGGCACTGGAAACCGCTCAGAAACAATCACTAGCTTATTCTTCACCCGAATATATGACTTGTTCATCACAAGAAATTAAACCCGAAGATGATCAAGAAATATTACGTATCTCATCTCTTGCTGCATCTGCTGCTGCTACTGCCACGAATGGTAAATGCTATTTTTGTGGAAATAATCGACACCCACGAAGCATGTGTCCTGCTAGAGAAGCAATTTGCAGAGCTTGTTCCAGGCAAGGACACTTTTCTAAAGTCTGTCAAAATAAAAAACTGAGAAATAAGTCGACTACTGCGTCAGTTGCTCCTATATCTGGATTAACAGCTGCAGCACCTCAATGCTTGGCAAAATCATTAACGAAAATCTTTATAAATAATACTCCAGCTGATGCTTTGATTGACACCGGAAGTTCGGATTCCTATCTAAGTGAACAATTCGTCAAAGAGCAGAATATAACTCGTTTCCCAAGCTGTAGTCAAATTTCAATGGCTACAACTTCTTTATGTTCAGAAATAACTGGCCATTGTCTCGTTTCTATTAAACTTAAGGATAACCTTTATGACAACGTCAAAATACAAGTATTACCAGATAGTAGTGTACCTAGAGGGGTTCTGGACCACATTTGACCTTGAACTTTTTTCAAGGTCACGGGCCTAGCAGGTCAAGGTCACAGGCCTAGCCGGTGGGCGTGGCCTAGTCGGGGTCATTGACCTCGGCCGCTTCCGGGAATTTTTTCTAGGTCACGGATCTAGCCTAGGTCAAGGTCGGAGTCATTGGTCTAGTCGGGGTCATTGACCTCGGCCACTTCCGGGAATTTTTTTTGGCTAAAAGTGTAGTTTTTGAAATTTTCCCACGCTCGAGCGTCTGGGATGCAGACATGTTCATTCTTGCAGGATGTTGTTATCAGTAAATCAGAAGCTATCAACATTTTCTCAGGCTCGACCGGATGTGAGTCATCGTCTGACAGACATGCCTATTCTTGCAGGATGTTGTTGAACAATGGCATCCCTTGTTTTAAAGTCGACACGAAATTCGAGAACAATGAAGGTATTGTTGTCTGGAGATTAAAATGTGCAAAGCTGGTAAATAGAACAATGACATCCATTGTTTTAAGATCAGCACGAAATTGGACAATAAAGTCATTGTTGCCTGGAGATTAAAATGTGCAAAGCTGTTAAAAATTGAACAATGAAAGCTATTGTTTGAGAAATCTGCACGATAATTGGACAATGAAGCCATTGTTTTCTGGGGGAATTTTTGCTGACCTCCATTATCAGATAAACAAGATGTGAAGCTTCACTTGTTTGAGGAAAAATCTACACGACTGCTAAATTGAATGCTGCCTTTGTCTGAATTTTTTGCTGACGCTGGCCTCCATTATCAGCTGCGACGATGAATAAATAGATCGGCTCGGCAGTTTTGAAAAAAAAAATCGCAAGAAAATATGAAAATCCAAACCATTTTAAGTATCTTGTTAGGTTTTCGTTTTATTGAATAGGTCGATTGGAAGCATCTTTTAGTAGATAGGTAATGTGTTCGATCCCGCTGGAGGACTGTTTAAGCGGTAGACAGTATTTAACATAATACAAAAGTGTTGCGGTCTTAGAGACATTGTTTGTAAGCAAAGTAAATATTACGTGTTTTTTTCCAGTACTTTATTAAATACACAGTCTCGAAAATTGAGCCGATAGTTATATATTTCGGTTGGATTTATGTACAGCACCCCCTCGCTTTAGAAATAAGCAAGTTCCTAAAGAAATATTATGATGCTGTAGAGAT
The DNA here is from genome assembly GCA_940337035.1 of Agriotes lineatus. NCBI lineage: Eukaryota > Metazoa > Arthropoda > Insecta > Coleoptera > Elateridae > Agriotes > Agriotes lineatus. The sequence continues at coordinate 6,504,262 of OW679196.1, read as the reverse complement.
TTACACGTTACAGTTCGGTGTGTATAAAAATTACGTATTTATTAAATATTACTGTTAACAAAGCTGTTAAACGTATGATACAGGCAGTTATTAATTAGAGTGGTGGTTTAATTTTATCATTAGAATTTCGGTTTCTTACAACGGTATTTGTAAATCATTCGTAACTAGTCCACCTATACACATTTATTTACGTTATGCATGTGCAGACTTGCTTGTTAAGCAAGGTCGTTGACTTATAGTATGCAGTGTAGGAAATGTTATATGACTTTGTCAGCACGCCATAAAAGTTGGTTTTTGTAGTATAAGATATCCGCAAGCTAATTCGGTAGAGAGGTGATAAAATACTTAAAGAAAATATTAGCAGATAATACATTTGAAAAATCTGCACGACTAATACTCAAGATTATTACAATTACATGCTAAAGACTGCAGACAAAAAGTAAGATTAAAATCAAAAATTTTAAAATAAAGCCCTGAAAATTAGAACTAAATAAAACCAAATAAAAGCTATTAAGCCACAACAATACTCTAATTAATAAGGATGCTATACCCAACGGCGAGGGACAGTTCATTTTTACCGCATAAAAACTTATTGCTTAGAAATCAGGTTCAGATACCTGTTTAATGGAAACATTTTCTTGAATTTCTAATCAAATCTAAAATTTTGGGTCTTACGTAAAAATCTTTAAGTCGTTAGGTTGACTGTGTCAAGTTTCCACGAAAAAACTAAAGCTCCTACAGGCCAGATTCTTGGATCAAGTAAATAATACAGCAAGGCATAAAAAGTTGGTTTTTTGCAGTATAAGACATCCGCAAGCCAATCCTAAACTAGTAGTTTTAAATAGTAGAATTTTATAATACAAAACAGGAGCGATAAAATAATCGTCAGCATTTTTTTCAGTTTATCCGATTCGGCAACTTCTGCATATCGCAAAAACACCTTCTTTGTTCTTGTGTTAGCACCTTGGCTAAGAATGTTATGAATCCGACGCCACAGCACTATGTGTTTTAACTACATTTTTCAAAAATAAAAAGCAGCTTAAAATATTGCTCCTAAAAGGAGTGGTGCTGTAGTTTTATCATTGGAATTTCGATTTCCTACAACGGTAGTCCAGTTTTTGGTTGCAACGAGCATAGTTGTAACAGATATTTCTGACGAATAGAAGATATAAACAGACAGTAATATTAATCTAAAATTGAATTAACAAAGTTGTTAAACGCATGATACAGGCAGTTATTAATTACTTAATATATACAATTGTCCTATATCCGGTATTCATGGTTTATCTGATTTTAATAGTCGATTAGAGTCGAATAACTAAGGTTATTACAATGCTAAAGACTGTGCGCAAAATTTTAAAATAAAACCCAGAGAATAAGAATTAAATAAAATAAAGCCAAGTAAAAGCTATTAGATCACTGCAATCACTACAATAATAAGGATGCTATACTCAATGATGAGGGGACAGTATAATTTTGAACTTATCTATATTGGTTAAAAATCAGATGTATAAGAGAAAATCTCAAACAAAAACATTTTGTAACTAAACAATCACATTTGAAATTGTGTAAATAAAGCTAAAATTAGAAGGAGGCGCAGACTATAGAAAATACTTGTCAATACTTGTAGATGTGAGCGTCTAGGGAATGTGCAAGGTTGCTAAAAATAAACCAGATGTGAGTCATTGTCTGGAAATGTCAGACTTGTCAAAACCTGCCTGCCTGCCTGCTGCGCAATTAAACAACGAAGCCATTGTTTGAGAAATGTGCAAGCTTGCTAAAAATGAACCGGATGTGATTGTTGTCTGGAGTTTCTGCACAGGTCAGCGCGAGGGTCTGCGCGGGAGTCTGCGCGAGGGTTTGGCGTTAAATTCAAATTCTACACATAATTTTTGGTGGGAAATTTAAATTCTGTACAGGGGTTTTGGCGGGAAATTCAAATTCTGCGCAGGTTTGGCGGTAAATTCAAATTCTGCGTAGGTTTTGGTGGTAAATCTGGGAATGTGCAAAGTTGCTAATAAATGTATGGTTAAGAAATTTGCTTAAAATTGACTGAAAATTTACAGACACTGTTTGTAAGTACCGAATGTAAATATTAAGTGTTTCTCTTGTAAATACACAAAGTTTAGAAATTGAACGATAGTTATTTATTTCGGTTGGATTTATGTACAGAAGGACAGCATTCCCTCACTTTAGCAATAAGCAAGTTCCTAAAGAAATATTATTTGTTTTTAATATAGGTTCGAAAGCACTGCTGACAGACAGACCGACAGACAGACAGACAGACAGACAGACAGACAGGTAGACAGCTAGACAGGTAGACAGGTAGACAGGTAGACAGACAGCCAGACAGACAGACAGACAGACAGACAGGTAGACAGCTAGACAGGTAGACAGCTAGACAGGTAGACAGATAGACAGCTAGACAGGTAGACAGATAGACAGGTAGACAGCTAGACAGGTAGACAGCTAGACAGGTAGACAGCTAGACAGGTAGACAGCTAGACAGGTAGACGGGCAGGCAAGCAGGTAGACAGGCAGGCAGGCAAGCAGCCAGGCAGGCAGACAGACATGCAGGTAGACAGAAAGGGGTTGAGAAATTGTACGGTGATGGGGAGATTGACTGTCTCATATGGATGAACTCGAATTAAGATATATAAGTCCATTATCGACTTTATCAATTGTCCCGGATACCTGATTAATGGAAACATTTTCACGACACAAGATTGGGGGGCAACAATATATTGCTATAGCCCCTATTTATAGGAAACTATGCCTTCAAAATAATTCTGTTATATTTTTAATGACTTTTAATATAATCAAGACCTCTTATCTCATTGGGCTGGGTTCATCGAATCTAGCATGCTATCTAATATTGCAATGAAATATTATAACCTAAAATTAGCTTTATATTTGAATGTCAAAATTTACTTTTCAAACTCTTCACACTAAGGTGTACTGACAACTATGCTTTTACATTTGACGTTTAAAATTTGTTGACTTTTCTAGATAATTTTGCTTCAGTTTCAGTTAATTACTTTCAACATTTGACAGTATTCAAAACTTCAATCTACTTAATTTAACAAACCTGTTTCTGTTACTTACGTCCTCACTACGCACAAACACTCACCACCAACAGCCTTCTCGAACAGGTAACACCTTCAAAACCTCCAACAGCTAATCCTTCCTTGGTCCTATAACCCGATACAAGCTCCAACCTCCTGCAGCTGCTAATGTCAGACGTCACAACCAGCTCCTACCTTTAGCCCTGTAAGTTACTGAAAAGAACACTTTTTTTCAGCAGCTACCGCTTCCTCTAGTCCAATCACCACAACCACCAGTTCCTGTTGTATGCCTGTACCATCAATCCAATTTCTGTCACTATCCTGCTCACTCGCTCACATCAAACCAACTCAACTGCCTCCAAAACCTCGTCCTAGTTACTGCTGCAGTCCACAATCCTGCTATCACACGATCTATTTGTCCAGGTAAGTTTCTCTCCTTCTGTTATTTTCAACTATTAAATTTGTCCAATTATTTTCAGGTATGCTGACAGCTCAAACTTGATGTTCCAAGTATCGATCCCATTCTTCACATAATCAATATGAAATTACTTCCCATCACTTGTAGTTCAATGCAATAAATCCACTTTCAATCGATGATGATTATTTTTGTTTACCAATATTTCAATAACTGTTTTTCTTTGCCTTTTAATCTTACTATTCATAATACCATATTAAATAAATAATTATTGCAGTTATTCCCATTAATTTTTAATATTTAATTTTTCATAAATTTTCTTACAACTGCCTTTATGAGTACTTATTTGGTAACTGTTTTATAAACAACTTTTTTTATATACTAGTAACGATTATTTATGCACACTATTTAATTAATTTAAAATAATACTAACAATACATAATTTTCTTAACAAACACAATTGTCGATGTAACCTTAGTTTGAATTTTTTTATTTCGTTAATTATTTATTTCAATGCATTCAAATCAGTCTACCAGTATTTTACGAATCCCAATGAATAATGCAATCAAAGTTGATCTTCATCAATTAATATTAAATTTTTTTATTTTATCTATTTAGACTCAATTTCTGTAACTGTTCAAATTTACTCGTTTAATTTTCAACATTCCTTTATTGTAATCTCTGTCCATATCATGTATCATAACAATATATAATTATACTAAGAAAATTCAAATTCTGCGTAGGTTTGGTGGTAAATTCAAATTATGCGCAGGTTTTTGGCGGGAAATTCAAATTCTGCGCAGGTTTGGCGGTAAAATTTAAATTATGATCAGGTTTTTGGTGGTAAATTCAAATTCTGCGCATCATTTTGACGATAAATTCAAATTCGACACAGGACAAATGAACCAATTTAGATTTGACAGAGGGGCTAATTTGCGCATCGCCAGATGTTTAAGTGGCTGTAGGCGTCTGGCCGAATCTTATTGTCTGGGAGATGTCATTGTCTGAAAAAATGATGATAAAATTTTGGAGGGCTAAATGTCTAATTTTTACAAGATTCCCATAACGAGTTTTGAGGCTAAAAGTCTAATTTTTTAAATTTTTACAAGATTCTCTCTCTCTCTCTCTCTCTCTCTCTCTCTCGCTTAATCAAGTTTCATAAATATTACGGGTTTTTCCAGTACTTTATTAAATATACAGTTTCGAAATTGCGTCGATAGTTATTTATTTCAACCTGTTCCACTCTTACAAACATTCGAACACTCGTAACTTCGAATAAGTTATCCTATCATCACCTTTGTTGCAGGTGTTAATAGAGGCTATATTTGCAGTCCGTCAGATGTTTAAACAGATGTGAGCGTCTGGCCGGATGTTATTGTCTGGACATGCGCTGCTAATAAGGGTGGGTCAATGACCTCCATTATGTGAGCCGGATGTGATTGTTTGAGAAATGTGCAAGGTTGCTAAAATGTATGTCTCTCTGTCTGTCTGTCTGCATGCCTGCCTGCCTGCCTGCCTGCTTGCCTGCCCGTCGACCTGTCTAGCTGTCTACCTGTCTAGCTGTCTACCTGTCTAGCTGTCTACCTGTCTAGCTGTCTACCTGTCTACCTGTCTATCTGTCTACCTGTCTAGCTGTCTACTTGTCTAGCTGTCTACCTGTCTGTCTGTCTGTCTGTCTGTCTGTCTGTCTGTCTACCTGTCTAGCTGTCTACCTGTCTAGCTGTCTACCTGTCTAGCTGTCTACGTGTCTGTCTGTCTGTCTGTCTGTCTGTCTGTCTGTCAGCAGTGCTTTCGAACCTATATTAAAAACAAATAATATTTCTTTAGGAACTTGCTTATTGCTAAAGTGAGGGAATGCTGTCCTTCTGTACATAAATCCAACCGAAATAAATAATTATCGTTCAATTTCTAAACTTTGTGTATTTACAAGAGAAACACTTAATATTTACATTCGGTACTTACAAACAGTGTCTGTAAATTTTCAGTCAATTTTAAGCAAATTTCTTAACCATACATTTATTAGCAACTTTGCACATTCCCAGATTTACCACCAAAACCTACGCAGAATTTGAATTTACCGCCAAACCTGCGCAGAATTTGAATTTCCCGCCAAAACCCCTGTACAGAATTTAAATTTCCCACCAAAAATTATGTGTAGAATTTGAATTTAACGCCAAACCCTCGCGCAGACTCCCGCGCAGACCCTCGCGCTGACCTGTGCAGAAACTCCAGACAACAATCACATCCGGTTCATTTTTAGCAAGCTTGCACATTTCTCAAACAATGGCTTCGTTGTTTAATTGCGCAGCAGGCAGGCAGGCAGGTTTTGACAAGTCTGACATTTCCAGACAATGACTCACATCTGGTTTATTTTTAGCAACCTTGCACATTCCCTAGACGCTCACATCTACAAGTATTGACAAGTATTTTCTATAGTCTGCGCCTCCTTCTAATTTTAGCTTTATTTACACAATTTCAAATGTGATTGTTTAGTTACAAAATGTTTTTGTTTGAGATTTTCTCTTATACATCTGATTTTTAACCAATATAGATAAGTTCATATAGGTAAGAAAGGGGGGCAGCGCTGCTATTCGGCTACCTCGTTTCGGCTACCATGTCCAGACATGTTTGAGAAATGTGCAAAGCTGTTAAAAATTGAACAAAGGAACCCATTGTTTGAGAAAAATCTGCACAACAGCTAAATTGAATGCTGCCTTTGTTTAACATTTTTAACAGCTTTGCACATTTCTCAAACATGTCTGGACATGGTAGCCGAAACGAGGTAGCCGAATAGCAGCGCTGCCCCCCTTTCTTACCTATATGACATTTCCAGACAATGACTCACATCCGGTATAGGAATCTTGTAAACATTAGACTCTTAACCTCAAAAATTCATCGTGGGAATCTTGTAAAAAATTAGACTTTTACCTCCAAAATGTATCGTGAGAATCTTGTAAAAATTTCAAAATTGGACTTTTAACAGCGTCAGCAAAAAATTTTCAAACAAAGACAGCATTCACTTTAGCAGTTGTGCTGATTTTTTCTCAAACAATGGCTTTCATTGTTGAATTTTTAACAGCTTTGCACATTTTAATCTCCAGACAACAATGGCTTCATTGTTCTCGAATTTCGTGTCGACTTTAAAACAATGGATGCCATTGTTCAACAACATCCTGCAAGAATAGGCATGTCTGTCAGACGATGACTCACATCCGGTCGAGCCTGAGAAAATTTTTCATTGTTCTATTTACTGATAACATCCTGCAAGAATAGACATGTCTGCATCCCAGACGCTCGAGCGTGGGAAAATTTCAAAAACTACACTTTTAACCCAAAAAATTCCCGAAAGTGGCCGAGGTCAATGACCCCGACTAGGCCACGCCCACCGGCTAGGCCTGTGACCTTGACCTCGGCCAAAAAATCCCGGAAGCGGTCGAGGTCAATGACCCCGACTAGGCCACGCCCACCGGCTAGGCCTGTGACCTTGACCTCGGCTAGGCCCGTGACCTTGAAAAAAGTTCAAGGTCAAATGTGGTCCAGAACCCCTCTAGGTACACTACTCCAGATTTATGTTCCGATGCCATTATTGGACATGACCTGTTGTCTCAACATTCTAAAATTGAAGTTATATTTGGTGGATCAAGACCCCCGTTGTCAATATGCAGTTTGGCTGTAGCAAAAGTCGACCCTGCATCACTTTTTGGTAATTTATCTTCCGACTGCAAGTTCATAGCAACGAAATCCAGACGACATTCAGAAGAAGATGCACGGTTTATCGGAGCAGAAATAGAAAAACTTCTCTCTGAGGGAGTTATAGAAGAAAGCAACTCGCCTTGGAGGGCACAAGTGCTCGTCACGAAAAACGAAAACCATAAGAAACGCATGGTCATCGATTATTCTCAAACAATAAATCGATGCCGGCTTAAACAACTACTTCTTTGTCCAGTTTCATCTGCTGCAATTAAATGAGTGTTTTTTTTTCATCTTTTGAACTTTTGATTCTTAGACTTACCTATACATATATTTTGTGGTTAATTAATACGAAAAAAAAATTCAAAATAACCTGTGGTGCTGTTTCGATGCGCATTCTCATTTTTTTTATTCAATATTTAACTTGTTTGTTTACTTAGTTTTAGGTTTAGTTTTTAGTTTTTGTGCAGGGTTAAGTGGAGGAGCGGTCCGCAACTATGTTGCCCAACTGAACTTCGCCCTGAACTAATAATAGAAGTATAATACTTAATTTTATATTTATGTCAATAAAGACACTTTATTATTATTATTATTATTATTTACATACTTAGATGCTTATCTTCTTCCAAATATTGAACAGATAGTTACGTCCGTTTCCAAATACGAAATATTCAGTACTATCGACTTACGTAGTGCTTATCACCAGGTCCCTATTCAGGAACAAGATAAAATCTACACAGCATTTGAAGCAAATGGACGACTGTATCAATTTACTAGAATACCGTTTGGAGTTACCAACGGAGTAGCATGTTTTCAACGAGTTATGGACAGCATTATTAAAAAAAAAAATCTGCTAGGAGTTTACGCTTACTTGGATGATGTCACTGTATGTGGAAACTCACAACAACAACATAATGAAAACTTAAAAGATTTATAGAAGCCGTTAACAAATACAATTTAACTATCAACACAGAAAAAAGCAGTTTTAATAAGAAATCCATTAAACTACTAGGATATTTAATAGAGAATAAAACGTTGAAGCCAGATCCAGACAGATTAAAAGCGCTAATAAACATTCCTGTACCTAAAGATTCCAGAGCGTTGCAAAGGGTGCTTGGTATGTTTGCGCATTACTCCAGGTGGATACCTAGATTCTCTGAAAAAATTCATAAACTCGTTCAAACTAAAACCTTCCCATTAACGTCTTTAGCTGTTTCAAATTTAAAAAAAATAATACAGGATATTTCCCAATCCGTAGTAACGGCCATCGGCCCAAACATACCCTTTACAGTCGAAACAGACGCTTCAGAGCACGCCATTGCTGCTACACTGAGTCAGTCCGAACAACCAGTAGCATTCTTCTCACGGACGCTATCTAAAATTGAGCAAAAACATTCGGCAGTGGAAAAAGAGGCTTACGCAATCGTTGAAGCTTTACGAAGATGGCGCCATTATTTGATGGGTAGACATTTCCGACTCATAACTGATCAAAGATCTGTCTCTTTTATGTTTGATATGAAACATAACAGAAAAATTAAAAATGAAAAGATTCTTCGATGGCGTTTAGAATTGTCGTGTTACAGCTATGATATCGTATACCGTCCTGGAACAGAAAACACAGTTGCCGACACTTTTTCAAGAGTTTGCGGTTCTAGTAGCGGAAACACCCTTTATGATCTTCATCAAGCATTGTGCCATCCAGGAGTAACAAGAATGACGCATTGGGTCAGATCTAGAAATTTTCCGTATTCAGTACTTGAAATAAGAAAACTCACTGCTCACTGCCCAGTATGTGCTGAAGTTACGCCAAAATTCTTCAAAAACACTAATGTCCATCTCATTAAAGCTACTGCTCCATTCGAGCGATTAAACGTAGACTTTAAAGGACCATTACCGTCAGTAACACGAAATAAATACCTATTAACAATCGTTGACGAATACTCACGCTTTCCTTTTGCAATTTCTTGTTCTGACATGACTTCTACTTCGATTATCAAGTCTCTCAATCAACTTTTTTCCATATTTGGAATGCCCCGCTATATTCATTCTGATCAAGTACCATCATTTATGTCCAAGGAGTTAAAATCATATTTGCATGATAGAGGTATTGCTACAAGTCGTACTACTCCATATAATCCTGAGGGAAACGGTCAAGTCGAAAGGTATAATGGAATAATTTGGCAAACGATTTTCTTTGGCTCTAAAATCCCGACGATTAAAAATAACTCAATGGGAGGAAGTACTAGGAGAAGCCCTTCATTCAGTCCGTTCCCTTCTCTCTACTGCAACTAACTGTACGCCTCATGAGAGGATGTTTCAACACCAACGAAAATCAACTTTTGGAAATTCCATTCCTTCATTTCTTTTGTCACCAGGCCGGTCTTACTAAAAAACCATGTAAGAAATAAATATGACCCTTTTGTAGAGGAAGCTAAATTAATTGAAGCAAATCCACAATACGCCTTGATCCGCCGTCAAGATGGACGGGAATCTACAGTTTCGTTAAAGCATTTGGCTCCACGAGGCGATGCTACTTTACCAAAAGAAATTACCACTCCTCATAATGAAATAGAAGCTAATATTTCCGACCTTGTTCCTGAAGACAATGAAAATTGCGATCATAATGATCATACAGAAAGTTTGCATAAATCAAGCAGAACTAGGCGATCGCCAAATATTTAGAAGATTACCAGCGTTATTAAATAGGAGGGGTGAATGTGGTATGTTAGAATTTAGATTGCTGTTCCTTTTGTCACTTGTTTATTGTCAGCTTGACACAATTTGCGTACTGTAGTTTTTTGTCGAATAAAGCCTTAATTCCGAAGGTTTTTTACTACAGGATGTGAGAGCTGAAACCATTGAAAACACTCAGCACATTTTCAACGTCGTCGACCGGTACTGCACAAACTAGATCATCAACATACTGGTAAAGAAACGGAAATTGAAAAGCCAGCTTGGGGACACTTTCCTTTATGATGGTATTGACTATGATTTCGGCCAGAATGGGGGAAAGAGTTGAGCCCATTGGAGATCCATAGATGTTTATAAAAAGTGTTATTGAAGGAAAAATATGTTGAATCAAAGATGAATTTAAGAAGATTAATAAACTGTGATTTGGGTATACTAGTTAGTGGTTCTATTAAGTTCCAATGGTTTCAACACCTGTATAACTAAATCTACAGGGATATTGGTAAAAAGAGAAACCACATTTAGTGAAATAATCTCATAATCGGGACTGGTGGGCGGCCCTGGGCCGCTTTGCATCGCAAGTGCCCAGACTCCGGGATGACAGACAGGCGCAGCAGTGAACAAGTAAGCGGCAGTGACCAGTGACGAAAGTTTGCGGGTGCCCCTAGCATTAACCTAGGATTAAGTTAATTAATGAGTTAATTAATTAGTTAGTTAAGAACAGCGAGTTACCAAATAGTGAACCAGTGAGCGGCAGCGCCTAGCGAGCACAGTTCGTGAAAGACCTTAGTAATAAGTTACAGTTAGGTTAAGCCAAGTAATTTAAGTAAATAAGAGACAACACAACTGAGCACAATCCTTGCGAGAACGCAGTGTAATACTCGCAGTGGAACACTGTACCAATTCATTAAGTATGAATAAACATAGTACTGGTCCTCTTGGATCGCACATTGCACGAGGCGACGCGGAGTTCGGAGAGTCTGCCATCTATAGAATAATTTACAGAATAATTTTTTAAGAAATGTGGGATGAGAGTGTAATATTTACAAGATCTACACTCTCATCCCACATTTCTTAAAAAATTATTCTGTAAAACAATTCAAAAATAAATTTCGAGAAGTTTTGCTGAATATGCAAACTGTATAGCTCCTCTTCTTTTAATCGTTTAAATTTATCAAAATACATGAGATGGAAGAAAGCAATAAATTATCCTGTAGTTTTGCATGTGTTGTTTTTTATGTCGTAATGCGAAAAAATGTGTTTTTTCTAATATACAGGGGTCCAATGGAAGAACAGCTACTGCGCTGCAGTAACTGATTTGGGTCCCTGAGGTTTTCCCCAGACAATTTTCTCATATATATATATATTTATTTCTGTTATATTGTTATGTAATTGTGGAAACGAATAAAATTATTATTATTATTATTATTATAGGGAGGATATCGGCGAGGTCGCAAGATTCCTGAGAGGGATGAAACCAGTTCAGGTGCAGCATCTTCCTGGCGACGGCTCTCTCCTTTGCCTTTAGACTCTTCATACTGGAGCGAGGTAGAGCGCTGAAACAGATGAAACGGTAATCAATAATAAGCCGAATAAATGTCTTGTAGGTATAGATGAGGGTGCGAGGGTGGCAATCTTCAAAACTGCCTCGGAGGACTGAGAGAATGGCACTCCTTCTCTGAATAGAGTCGAGGCATTTTTGAAGCTCTGGGAGCCACCTCGGGGTGGAAGTAAATTGGACACCCAGATAGGTGACTGAACTGGAGAGCTCTAGTGTAGAGTTCAGTAGTGTCAAAGCGACGTTGTTGGAGTCCAGTAAAGGTCTACTGTGGTGATGTGAGTTTTTGAACAAGATGGCCTGGGTTTTGTTCGGGTTAGGTTTGATTCTCTAGCGCTGAAACCAGCGTTCGAGGCGCAGAAGTGAAGGGGATGGAAGGTTGGAGGCGCGGGCGCTGATGATGGCTTTGATAAGCAAATACTCGGAGCGAACGCGAAATTGGTTAATTGTTTACGACTTTCGAATTGTTTTTGAATTAAATATTGACTAAGGTTATAATAATAATAATGTTATATAAATGCTCACCAGTGAAATTAATTAATTGTGGCAATAATAATCAGTGATTTCAATTACGAATGGCATTCTTATTTTCGACATTATTCCTAGTTGATCTTAGCAGTAATTAACATTGAACAATACATGAGGGAGTTAACGATCGTTAGAATTGGATAATTACAAATCATACCTTCGATTTTGGTGGCTGCTTCCAGGATTTTGGACGGGGAAAGCAACGGACGAACTAGCCGACAACTATTTTCCTGAGCTTCGCTTCGTGCAATTTTTAAATGTTGAGTCCCTAGTGGAAAGGCCTTGATTTCTCAGACGCAGGCAGGGAAGGCAAATAGTGGAATAGCTGCTGGTGTTGAACGTTTGGAAGTTGTGTTCCAAAGTTAGACATTTTTTTTAAACTTCGGGTTCCACTTGTTGGTTTGGATTGGTATAATGTGTCCTCTTTATTTATGCATTGCGACCTGATACAACTTAATCGAGGCCATGAAATATATTAAATTATTTATAACCTTAAGATTCTTTTATTGATGAGGTCTGAAATTGTTGCTTTATCGTTTCTTTTAAATTGAAATAGAGCACGAAATAAAATTGTTCGTTCGGAGTTAATGTGCAGTAAACAGAGATTCTAAGTTCTCGCATTTGTATTTATAAATTAAAAGTAAATTGTTATAGCCTTTTCTATAACAATATAAACAATTTAATTAAAAGCTGGAAAGCAGTAGTGAACCCCGGTATAGAATTAAAAAGAGGTGAGCATGTCATGACGGCTCTATTTGCAGACGACCAACTAATAATTCAGAATAGGAAAAAATACTGCAGAAATCGATATTTAAACTAAATCAGATGTGTAGACACTAGAATCCAAGAATATCATTTGCAAAGATGAAAGTTATGGCGTTTAAGACGGCTTAGAAGAGGGGATAGGCAACACACCATGCTAGCTAAAATATATACTAAAAGTTTAAACCTTTTGCTACGATTACGTTTAGAAAACTTACTTTAAAAAGCAGCTCGCTAATTCATTACACTTTTGGACAGTAGAGAATTCTATGTTATGATTATGATTTAATTTCTTTAAAAAAACTTCCAAATTGTTTATAGAAGCCAATTACATATTTTCTTATTATTGAAATATAAACTTAAATTTACAGTTAGTAATGAAACCTTATGCATTAGTTTGTTCCTGTAGTTGGTCAAAATTGAATAATATCTAGAAAACTGATTTCAGCTAAACCCATATTTTAGAAATATTGAGTAATCAATATCTTCGAAGACGATTTTTGACAATTTCTAGAAACTCTATGCAGAAAGATTAGGCAACATACTTTTGTTTGGGTATACCACGCGCAATAAGCTTGTAATTTGATGCACCTACCTGGCAAGGACGGGGATTACTCTTCTGCTTTCGTGTGAAAGCTGTATTTAGTAATTTTACTAAGATATCTTGCAGTTGAAGGTTTTCATATATAAGTGGATCCTTTTTAATATTTTTGCACAAACGGGAATAAAACAAGATTTTTACTTCCTCAAAATAAGGAGTCAAGTAAGCCTTTATTCCCATGGAATTTAAAATCGCTATGGAAACTAAAAAACAATCAACAATTCTATTCTTTGAAACGGTTTCCAAATGTGCGAGTGTTTTTTTCCATCTCCTATAGAGAATTGTACATACGTTTTAAAATCAATGCGTGGCTGTATGTACTTTGTACTACCAAATCTGTTTTTATTTTATATGGTCATATACAAGGTGTTGATTCAGATTTGAAACATAGGCTTTTAACGTGCAAAATTAAAAGATTGAAAATATTGAGAGTAATATAGCGCATAAGTAATTTGTTCGCCTTTAAAAACTGCATCTAATTCGTAATTTTACATTTTTAAATATTGCAAGCAATTTCCTTCAAAATAAGAAAAACTATTTGAAGTTGACGAATTAATATTGGATAGCAATCTTTAATTTCGCATTTAAATCCCTAAGTCTCAAATCTGAATCAACACTGTATACACTTTAGCAAAATTCACATCACTTTCTAGTTTAATGAGTATTATTATTATTAAATTACTTGTTTTAGATACCAAAGCTTCTTAAAAATACAGAAAACATATTTATTTTTGTTAAAATTTGCCCTTTTTAGTTTTTACGAACGAAGGTAAGGTCGTGCAACGTACGAAATTACTTTGAAATTTACTATATTATTCCTACAAAGATTTTTAATTAATTAAATTACAGGATGCAGTCGTATTAAAGGTTACTCTAATAAATTTTCTCAATTTTATAAATGTAAATTTTAAAGTAGTTAGCTACTTAGCTCGCAGATACTTGCTTCATACAATATGTTTACTTTTCTTGGCCGAGACAAACTATATTTACCTTTCGCTATTGTGAATTGGTTTCGGCGAATAAAAGAACATTTTAATAACGCGCTGATAACACAATTCCGATAATCACAAACGAAAGCAAATATGGAAATAGTAAAATTTGAATACAAATTTTGTGTTTATACAGGATGTAGAAATGCTTTACGCACCATAGGGATTTCAATGGTAATTTCTTCATATGAAAATATTTGCTTGCCTAATTATTTTAGAGCAAACTTGTATGGAAGTTTTTTGTAGAGAAAAAAATTCTGTATCCATTTACGCCAGAATTTGTCATTTTACATTTCGGAAAACCGAAAATTTAAAGAAAACAATTACCATTTTTAGACAAATCAGTGGTGCCTTGAAATTACTAAATCATCTCTTGGTTGCCGTTACATTTGAGAGATGCAAAAAAATAAACAGCAAACTAATTTGTTGATGCTTTGAGATGATTTAGTAATTTCAAAGCACCACTGATTTGTGTAAAAAAGGTAATTTTTTCTTTAAATTTTCGGTTTTCCGAAATGTAAAATGACAAATGCTGGCATAAATGGATACAGAATTTTTTTTCTCTACAAAAAACTTCAATACAAGTTTGCTCTAAAATAATTATATATCTGCTCAAAATGAATTAGGGATCAGTTTTATATTTTCTATTACTTTATACAGGATGCACAGATTTGAATGAAACTTTTAGTGATTATCTATGGACTAACACAGTATTTATTAAATACGGAAAGCTAATTCAAAAACAAGTAACAAGGTTCTTAAGTTAACATTAACAGAAAACGTAAAAAATTAAAGACCGCAACAAATAAAGAAAACGGCCCACAATTCTTTCTGGCATTAAAGTAGTAACGGGTAATGACCTCCCCTAGCAAGTAAGACACTTCGACACCTGTTACCCATACTGTTGATGAGATTTTGAAATCGTTCTTGTGGTATTTGCTCTCATTCCTGCACATGACGATTTCTGAGATCATTTTAGTTTTGAGGAGGTTCTCCTGCTCGAATCCGTCGTTCTATTTCGTTCCAAGCATGCTCTATGGGGTTCAGGTCAGGACTGTAAGCCGGCCACTCCATAGTGTGAATATTATGGGCATTGATGTACTCTTGAACAATTCTTGCAGAATGAGGGCGGGCGTTATCCTGTTGATAAATGAACCCTTGACCATGATCTTGAACATACGGTCGAATGTGAGGTTGCAGAATGTCATCGATATAGCGTTGACCTGTTAGAGAGCCCCCTTCTACAAAGAGAATCTCAGTGCAGCCGTTCAAAGATATTCCACCCCATATCATAATAGAGCCTCCTCCAAAATGCAGGCTTTCTTGCACCATATTGTCTGCGAATCTCTTACCTTGCCTTCTGTAGACTCTTACACGACCATCACAGTAGAAAGTCAAAAGTCAGCAGTAACTGCAACTGCACTGACCAAAAATATAAAAACTAAAGAATAGCGGTGATTTATAAACTGATCCCTAATTCATTTTGAGCAGTATATATATATTTCTCAAGCTCCCGAGTTGGAGCATAGGGCCTCGACAAATGCTCGCCATCGCGTTCTATTTTGGGCTATTTGTTTTACTTCCAGCCACGATCGTCCTGTGTTTTTCATTTCTTGTAGGATTGTCCTTCGCCACGTTGTTTTAGGCCTCTCTCTCCCTCTGCTACCTTGGGGGTTCCAGTCTAGTGCGGCTCTCGCGATATTGTCAGGGTTCCTCCGTAGAGCGTGCCCGATCCAGTTCCATTTTCTTAGCCTGATCTCGTGGCATAGTTGGGTTTGTTTTGAGCGCCTCCATACTTCTTCATTTGTTACACGATCTGACCATTTAATTTTTAATATTTTGCGAAGGCATCTGTTGACGAATACCTGTAGTCTCGAGGTTGTGGTTGCTGAGGCTTTCCATGTTTCACATCCATACAATAAGACGGATTTTACGTTAGAGTTAAACACTCTTATTTTGTTGTTTCTGGATAGATGCGGGCTGTTCCATATCTCTTTTAGCATGGCAAAGGCTCCTCTGGCCTTCCCAATACGACTTTCTATGTCTTCTTCCGTGCCCCCTGTGCTAGTTATTACGCTGCCTAAGTAAGTGAACTGTTGAACATCTTCGACTGGTGTATTGTGGATGATGAACCTGCGTTGGTTGTTGTTGTTGATTCTTAGGGATTTAGTTTTTGTAATATTTATGTCTAGACCTACTATTTGGGCGTGTTCAACCAACTGATCAAGGCGTGATTGTATGTCATTAAAAGTGTGCTCCACAATACATATATCATCTGCGTAGTCTAAATCTAACAGTTGCTGCTGCAGTCCCCATGTGATTCCTCGTTGTTGGTGGTTTGTTTTGTTCATAATCCAATCTAGTGCTACATTAAAGAGTAGTGGGGACAGGGGGCAACCTTGTTTAACGCCTTTAAGGACTGGAAATGTTTTTGTACTCTTTCCTCTGTGAAGTACGCTGCATCGTGCATCTTTATAGAGATTTTTTTATTAGGGCTATTATTTTAGGTGGGGTTCCGACTAATTCCAGTATCTGCCAAAGTGCTTTGTGGTCTAGAGAGTCAAAAGCGCGTTTAAAGTCAATGAACACAATGTATAGTGGGGATCTCCACTCTATGCATTGTTCTATTATTATTCTCAAGCTGTTAATGTGATCAAGACAAGATCTGTTTGGCCTAAAGCCTGCCTGTTCATTTCTGAGATTCTTTTCCACATGTTCCATCATCCTTGTATTTATGATTTGAGCTATAATTTTGTTAATCATGTTGAGGAGTGTAATGCCTCTCCAGTTATTGCACTTAGACAGATCGCCCTTCTTTGGAAGCTTGATTATCGTGCCTTCTTTCCAATCTGTAGGAATCGTTTCCTCCTCCCAAATGTATTTAAGTATTGGTTGTATTACTTTTACAGTGTATTGTGAGTCTGCTTTCAGAAATTCAGCCGGTATGTTGTCTGGACCCGTCGCTCGCCCTTCTCGCAGTTTGGATATTGCTGCTATAATTTCATGACTGGTTGGAGGGTTCGTGTTAATTCTCAGAAGAGGATGTGCTACTCCCTGCGGTTGTGTCTCCTTCTCTTCAAGTGTGCTGAGTAGACTAGAGAAGTGTTCCTCCCAGATTCTGATTTGTTCTCTTTCTGAGGTGATAATATTTCCAGTGTCGTCTTTCATTGGTTTGTTGGTATATTGGGGTCTTTTTGCTATTTTTTTAGTTATTCTGTAGACTTCTTTTAAATTCTTCCTTTGCATTGCCTCCTGGGCTTGTTCCGTTAATCTGTCCACCCATCTTCTTTTGTCCCTTCATGCTGTTCTTTTAACTTGTTTGTCGATATCATGTAGTTGTTGAGCTAGTTGTCTCTTGGTTTCGCTTCCGGTGGCTGCATTTACTCTACTCTTCATATCTCTCCTCTCATTTATGAGTGCCCATGTTTCGTCGGAGATCCATTCATCTTTTGCTCTCCTCTCCTTTCCCAGCAGTTTTTCTCCTGTGTCGTGTAGTTTTTTCTTGTATTCTCGCCATCTTTCTTCGTGATTTCCATTTCTGTCTGCTACATTAGGTTGTACTTCATTCTTCCTAATCATTTTTCTAAATTCTCGGAGTATGAATGGGTTTTTTAGTTTTTGCAGCTTGTATTTGTCTCTCGTTATCTTCGCATGTTCTGACCTTATTGATCGTAGTTTTATCTGTATTACACCGACTAGTAGATGATGGTCACTCGCCATATCTGCCCCTCTTTTATTCCGTATGTCGTTGAGAGAATGTCGCCATTTCTTACTTATCGTTATGTGATCTATCTGATTTTGGGTTTTTTGATCCGGTGATACCCATGTTACCTTATGGATGGTCTTGTGAGAGAATAGCGACTCTCCTATGCATAGGTCATTGTTTAGGCAGAACTCTGTAAAGAGTTCCCCATTGCCATTGCGCTTTCCTATCGCGTGCGTGCCCATAATTCGTTCTAGGCCATTGTTATCCGTGCATATTTTGGCATTTAGATCACCCATGACTATTAGAATGTCTCCTTTACGTTGTTTGTTTACAGTGGCATCCAATTCGCTGTAGAATTTTTCTTTCCCTTCCAAATCTGAAGGCTCTGTAGGTGCATAACACTGTATAATAGTGAGGTTTCTCGCTTTGGTGAAAAATCTTGCTTGTATGATTCTATCATTAATTGGTTTCCATTCCAGCAACCATCTTTTTGCCTCTTTATTTAGGAGTATGCCTACTCCGTTTACTCTGTCTGATTCTTCTGATGGTCCTGAGTAGATAAATGTTTTGCCATCATTGGCAGCAATCTCACCTTGTTCTGGCCATCGTACTTCACTAAGTCCCAGTACCTGAATTTTATATTTGTCCATCTCTCTGGAAACTTGGGTTAGCCTGGTGGTCTCTAGTAATGTTCTTATATTCCATGTGCCAAATCGTGTCCGTGTCTTTAAGCCAAAGGTCGTCTTCGTTTTATCGGTCCGGCTATCATCTATTGAGGTTTCAAGAATCAGTTGCTTTAAGGCTGGCGGGTGATTAGCCCACTGCCCGAGTCTGGTAATGGGGTTGCCATTTATAGCGTCCAGACCCGCTTGTCGTTATCCTTGTCCATCGCCATGCCGTTTCCTGCCATGTCCAAAACGTTCTTCCATATCAGATGTACCAAAATCGTGTCCGTGTTCATAGCCTTGGTTACCCTCACTTATTTTAGCCTGCAGGTCAATGCAGTTTACCAGGGTGTGGCGCTAGGAGCCATAAGTGAGAGCAGGGTTCCCTATGAGGACCAGTTGTTGTGATCCATCTCCAGATTATAGCTAGAGATGTGACCGACCCCAGACAAAAGGTACTACCCCTATAGAGAACACCAACACCCCCTAAAATAATTAGGGAAGCAAATATTTTCATATGAAGAAATTATCATTGAAATCCCTATGGTGCGTAAAGCAATTTCTCATTTATAATAATAATTGATGTTTTCAAATTTCTGTGCAATGCTACAATGTCTCAGTATTTTGAAATGCTTTAGAATTCCTTTGAATATTCCCCACATAAAATTTCAACCGATCAAAACACTGGAATTTTCATTGCAACCTGCACTTGACTCTTGGCGTGTAGAAAATTATCGGTATAATTCGCCCTTGTTATATTACGAATGAACATTCCATGATTAGATGTATTTCGTCAAATACGTACTGTTGCAATTTTTGAATTTTTATTTTCATTATGATCTCTACTAATTACCTATATTTTATTGCAAAGCAAAATTATTTTCGCGGTCCAGGTTCTATTCATTTATGTAAAATAAAAGGTGCTGACTAACAATAATTTTGTTTGTTCACTAACGAATTAAAAAATTTCATAATACGTAATTATTTATTAAGAAAAATAATGTGAGCGAAAAGCATAATAAGGCTATCTATACTCGGCAACAAACGTAAGGACGTATTGGGCCAACTGGGTTATAAATAGAAGGTTCGTCACAGGTAGTAGATTAACAGAAAAAATACTTAGGGAAATAATCTGCTTTCAACATTGCCATAGATATAGAACACAAATTGGTGTATCTACACTTGCCTAAACATTTATTTTTCAAGGCGAAAAAGAAAAGTTTACCTCTCCCGCTATAGAAATCTATGAGCTCTTCTAAGCCGCCTTAAGGAGAAAAATCCAATTTGGCCGAAAATAGTAATGGAAAGTAAAACAATATAACATATAAGCAACTTTACATACATAGAGCGAAATCAGCTATGAGAAAAATAACGATATCAATAATAAAATACACAAATTTCAAATGATATGCGGAACTATATATAGAAGAAAAATCACACAACTAAAGTTCCATAAAGTATAGCAACACCAATACTATCTTACGGCAGAGAAACATAGGTTCCCCTAGAAAAAAAGAAAAGTAAAATTCAAGCCACGGAAATCTCGTTCTTGCGAAAATGAAGAGATGCACAAATGAAAAAGTACGACAAGAATTTTAGATGTACTCCATTAATGAAGAAGTGAAAAGGAAAAGAAAGCAATGGACACACCAGAATTCCTTAAAAAGCATTACACTACAAGCCCGTAGGAAGGAGAAATATAGGGCGAAGTAGAAAATATGGAGAGAACTGTGAAGTCGTAATAGGCAAACATGCATAATCCTGGAAGTGAAAAAGGGGAATATTGTAACTAGATGTACACATGTTGTTGTTCAAAGGCTTCTATAAAAATATTACTAACTAGGGGAACAAAAGGAACTCATTGCCATACCGAAAATGTTGTTGGAAACATTTATTACGTGGTTAATTGAACATATTTTTTTAATTAAGCTCATAATGAAGCCATTCGTTAACGTTGTTTGCATCTATAAAGTGTTTTATGGTGTCGAATACTTTGTCTATAGGAACGTTGGTTGATGTGCTAACTACATTAAAACTAACCATTAAGTATTTTGTATTTATGTTTGAGCTTTTTTCCTTTTCTTTATTTAGACAGTAAATATTATTTTTCAAACTCGTTCTCGTTTATTAACTTCGTTCCACGAAACTTGGTTAACTTTTTTCTAGGTCTAATTGTAGTTACTTAAAAACGAATTCTGTTAGATTTAATAATTTCTAACACCCCTCTGGTAATTTTCTAATAAAATTCGTCTTCAGTGCGCACACTTGCCGGAAGATAGTGCCAAAATCTGAAAGCCCCTCCACAAAATAGCATTAACTAACGCGAAGCTATTGCAAAACTTACTGCAATTTACAGCAAAAATAAACACAATCCACGTCCCGTTTATCAGGATTTCCACTATCCTCCTCTTTGCGAAGCCCAAGCCCAACCGGCGAGCAAGCGGTGCGCATGCTTTACGCTGAATTTGAGCGTCGCGGCGTCCAACGCAATCTAGATAACGAAAGCGTGCCAGTTGTCTCGGCAGCGCCGTCTTATTATGACGTGTCATTAGCACGGGCGTCTGCGGCGTCGGAGGTGTTATCACCTAGTGCCATCCATGCTTGCTCCTCCGCCTGCGGAAGATTCGATTTTTTGCTAGCCGAAGGTAGGTGCCCCAGCTTTCGGCGCCGCTAATTAATTTACAACTCCGAATTTCGCTAATGGGAGCGTGGGAACCCGCACTTGCCCTCCTCGATCGCACTTCATCGGATCAACTAATTTGTTAAAAGTTTGAGTCATTTCTCCCCAATTTGCTCCCGGATAATTTCATTGGAAAGAGTGGGCTGCCTCGGACGCACGACAGCTAACAAAGTTTGCTAACTTACTTCCGCTTTGATGGAATAATGTTTGCAATATTTTTTGTTAATTGGGAATGCGACGATCTGCATTTGATGCAGCTTCATGAAAGTTTGGGAAAGTTGAAAAGTTAGTTGTAAGTTAACTGTTTAACTGAATTTATTTAATTTAGAAAGAATAAACTAATAACTTCTTCCACGTAATTAAAAAAATAATTCCTTAGAGTGAATAGTTGGAAAATAGAGTTTTTTATTATTTTCTAAAGTAAAATTAAAATTGTTCAGACATTATTCTGATTAACACATTGATTATTTTTTAAAATTGTATTATTATTATTTAAAATATAGACATCAGGGGTTACTCTCTAACTATGGCAAACTCCATGAAACGAGTTGTGCATGTCGATGGAAATACATATTTTTATTACGTTAATGCCCAATAGAAGGACTTACGTTTAGTAAGAAATTTCTTAACAATAGTTTAAATTTACGTTTCTTGCAAAATTCTTTTGACAATAATAATGTAATGTAAGGTTATGTCGTTAAAACATTTACCAATAAAAAATACTAATAACAAAATCTGCATATACGCTGATATTATACGTAAGTACTACTCATGAGTTATGTTTAAAAATAATTTTACGTTAGGACTAATGTTATAAATTACAATTTATTAATCAATTTACAGTAAATCATCATCTCAGAACCGAAATATTCTGCGATTACTATGGAATGGAAAATGTAATTGAAGATACAATTAGATACAATAGAGCAATGGTGGTATTAAAGTAATACAGAAAGTCAATTTAAGTAGATATTAAGGCGATGCGATGCGAAAATAAAGGTCGGAAAATAATTTTATCTTGGGGGTTAATATAACCCAGATCGAATATCGTATTGTTATATTCTAATATAGGACAGTAGTACACAAACTCCACACTCTGATAAAGGAAGGAGTGGAACAATCAAACATCTTAGCGATGAAGTCCGACAATTAATCCGTAATCAAAAGATGTCCACGATCCTACTTTCACATTATTGCAAAGCACAAAAGTAAAGTATTAAAAATGAGCGTTTGCATTATTTAACATGTATAAGTTCTACGTTGTACATAGCAGTGAAAGTTATATGACAATATTTTTATGATAAATTTACTATTGACTTCTTTGAACCCAAGAAGAGCGTCTGCGAGATTTGTTTTGAATATAATATAAAAAGTAGAAATTATTTTATTTATATCTGACAGCATGAGTAGCGAAGGGTTGTTTAAATCGACGACTACGGCATAACCCGAAAGAACCTACCATTATGGACAACGACCGTGAAAGCCTGCATTGAACAAAAAAGTTTGATGTGAAAAAGAAACATTAAGAAGATTATTTTTTAGAAAAAACCAAGAAATATTAATAATTTGTGATTATTGGGAATCGGAAAATGTGGCACAAATATGCTTTGGCATGCTAATTACTACTAATCTGTGAAGTAGACGACGGCCACTAATTATACAATATGCATCAACATTTGCAGTATATAGTTCAGCTGGAATGAACGTAAAATAGGTAGAAAGCAAAGTTACTGTATTTTTTGAAACCTATGCACAGCTGATAGAAAAGGTCTATACAGTGTGATTCATAATTATGGTCATTAAATTAAGTAGGTGTACACTGGCCCAACAGAAATAAATTGCACTAACAATTAATCATTTATGGAAAAAAATTGTATTGGTCTGTTACACACTTTTGACTGGATAACTGGATAATTAAGAGTACCTTAACCGCTAATGACAAACACGTAATGCACCAAATATGATTAAAATATTTAAACAACCGTTTGTTGCTTCGGTCTTATTCCAACATTTTGTAAGAAATTAAGTTGATAGATATTTCTTCCAATCGTTTAAGAAATTGAATGTCTCAATTTTTTGTGGAATTATTACTATTAATTTTTGACGTATAGTTTATTATGCAAAGTTGTTTTGTTTGAGGTCCTCTAACATACCTTTAAATTTTTAAGATCATATTTATGAATCTCCCTGTAAGCGTAAGCGAAGGTTTTTGGCGCACAAAATCAAATTAAAAAATTTCATATATCAGCTGCTTTAGTATATTTTTGAAAACCTACAAATCTGTTGAAGAAGTTATGCAAACATATTAGGAATTTAAACACAGCTATGCTCTGCAACATGATAGCATTCACAGCAAACTAGGAAACTACTCGTAGTTGCAGTTGTTCAGATATAAGAACATATTTCTTAGATTAAACCTATCGCTTTTAATAAGCAATACACAGCCTAGATAAGAATAATTGTAGAAAATCTGCTCACTGAATTTATGAAATAATGTTTGCAATATTTTTTTGTTAATTGGGAATGCTGAAAAGTTGTAAGTTTACTGATGTATAAAGCATAAACTAATTATTGAATTGTTTTAACTTATACTTCAGTTTCTTTATATTTCCTTCTAGCACCTCAACTAATTAATATTATTATTGCTAAAAGGAGTAGTTGGAAAGTACAAGCTTTCTATTGTTAGTCATTTACATGTGTAATCCTATTACTCGCTAGACTTTTAAATTTAAAAGTTATTCTAGTTATTATATTAATTGGGTTTTAAATCGAATTACCATTTTACTCCCAACTTTCATAAACTTCATCAAATGAGCTTGCACTAAAGGATAAGCTAAACTTATTATTGGAAATTTTAAACTAATTGGAGATCATTTATAATTATTTTACAGATCGGTTTTTTATTTAGTAAGAAATGTGTACGTTTCCTAATAATGGTTTTATAATTGCGATAGCATCAAGCGATCAAATAAATTTCAGATCGAGTTGACTGATGTTGCATAATGTTTATGTGAAGTCACAGCAAACTAAATCTGAAATGTATTTGATCACCCAATATTTCCCAATACAAATACGTCGACACTACTAATTACTTGCACTGTGCTTAAAAATAAACAGTACCTTAGAGTTGGTGATAAACAAATTATGACTTAATAGTCAATCATTAAAAAAATAATATTTAATTCTGAAATAATTAATGACTTTAAACTACATTACATATGGCTACAGCAGGCTTTCTTAAAAGTAATTGTACTACTGAAAAATCATAATGCGTCCTACAATATCTACATACGTTCAGGGAATACAAAAGAACTGAAATATCATTTGGTAGATATATGACTTTGTTTAGCTTACCGTATGCTATTAAAATTATTGTCAGGGACTTCATGGTTTCGACAGATATTTAAGTCCGAAAAAAATTATTGTAATAACCTTTTGTCTTAAACAAAAATCTAACGTGGTTTAGTTATTATCGTTGATTTGTGTAACTTTCGGTTACTAACGTTTCTGTAGTAACTGCTGAATCATTAAAATAACTGATAGTTTTATTTTTATCTTTTTAATGCGTGGTCATAGAATTTACGTGCTAACAGAATTGCCTCGTATTAACTTTTTTATTGGATATGCTTTGAACCACTTCGTAAAAACAGTTAATAAGTGCTATTTATTAATTTATTGAACCAATAAAATAAAATTAACAAACACAAGACAAAAAACGAAACATTAATTTATTAAGAAATTGCTTAAAATATTATCCTTGCGCTGCTAAGCCTTATTCCATGAAATAAACTCAACAAATTACTTGTCAGTAAGGACTATAACATTTTAGGCATACGTTAACTTATTTTAACTTTAAAAGCAAACTAATAAAATAAAACATCATGTTACTCCAGCAGTCGTAGTTTGCAGAAAAATTAAAAAAATTAAAATTTGCTTCGAAATTGTACAACATAAGTTAACACAAGGTATAATTTTTACATGGTAAAATCTTTATGGATACAGTTAAAAAAGTAGTTAAATTTTCACATTAAGATATTTTATAATTACTTTGCATTTTGAGGGAGGGTGTTCATATCTGGTCAGAAATCGGTAGGCTTTTCGACAAAAGAAGTATCATATTATTCTAAAAAATGCAACATAACTTACAAAAAGCAATGAAAGCTACACATTCGTTAGTATTCTACTTACGCCTGGTAGTTTGTTTAAAAATGATCAGTAGGAAAACTACTGTTATAAATAAATTTAATAACGAGTCTCCAGAACATGTACAATATAAATTGATATTTATGTGTAGGAATGGAAAAATTACACGGATTTGTATGTAGTACCTATCCAAATTATAGATAATAATGGGTGCTGCTCTACAACTGATTGTATGTTTAAAGAAAACAGCGGATACAAATAATCGTTGTACTTAATTGGTAATTATCATTAATCGTCTTTTTATGAATCACTTTTATTAGCAGGCACCTACAGGCTCAGCAAATTTCGATGTTTTTATAGGGAATCTCGATAACTATAGAAGATTTTTTCGAGAAAAACTTAATCGCAAAAACCAAAATTGGTTACCGTCTTCTGTTTTCGAGTTAGAAACAGAAATGCGATTTTCGTTTTATGACTATATATCGTTTAATTATAAAAATAGAGAATAGCTATTTATGCAACAAGTGCTAAAAGTTGATTTTTATGCACGGTGACATGAAAATTATGAAACAAAGCCGAATGCTGAGTTTCATAACATGTCGAGTGCAATAACACTTTTAGCACGAGTTTGCATACAATATTTTTTCTACGACCTTAAATTTTCTGTTATTAATCCATAAATGTCGATTTAACAAAGGTTTGCATTTATGACAGTTATAATTTATGTCATAATAAAGAGATGGTCTTGAAGCGCAGGTGAATGTTTGTGGAGCCAATACTGTCAAAGTCAGTTATCAAACGTAATTATTAATACTACACATCTGACTTCATTCATTACATAACGCTTTAATTATTATAAAAACACTTCACCTCTAACGCAAGAAGTAACTAGAATAACTTTACAATCTCACTTCCAGTGTGAAATTGTAGTTTTATAACCTCACTTCACTTTATAACACATATGCTAAAAGTAAACAGCTGATCTCTTTAAACACGCTAAATTATAAACCGTCACTTTTAGTGAAAAAAGCTACCGCTAAAAGGCCTACTTTTAGTGGTGGTCGTAGAAAATAGCTATTTATGCAACAAGTGCTAAAAGTCGACGTTTATGCACAAGACGTGAAAATTATGAAACGAAGCCGAAGGCTGAGTTTCACAAAATGTCTCGTGTATAAACGACTTTTAGCACGCGTTGCATACAATATTTTGTCTACGACCTTAATTTTACTGATATAAATCCATAAATATCGATTTAACAAAGGTTTCCATCTGCGACACTTTTAATTTATGTCATAATAAACAGCAGGCCACGCCGCGCGGGCGATTGTTTGCCACGCGCAGTACTGTCAAGGTGAGTTACGAAATGTAATTATTGATACTCCACATCTGACTGTATTCATTGCATAATACTTTAATTATTTCAAAAACACTTTACCTGCAACGCAAGAAGCAAATAGAATAACTTAACAACTTCACTTCCAGTTCGAAATTGTAGTTTTATAATCTCACTTCACTTTTAGGCCATGTGCTAAAAGTAAACAGCTGATTTCTTTAACCACGGTAAACTATAAAACGTCACTTTTAGTGAAACAAGCTAGCGCTAAAAAGCCTACTTTTAGTGGTGGTCGTAGATAATAGTATATTTCAAACCAAGGTAAGAAAGTGCAGTCTTGCATACCGAGCGCAAAGTTTATAAACCGAGCCGAAGGCGAGGTTTGTAATTGCTCAAGGTATGCAAGAGCACTTTCTTGACGAAGTTTGAATACTATTTTTTTCCCAGTCGGCCTCAGTGGAGTAAAATTTGACACTATAAAAATAATTCAACAGACTGTTAAAGTTGTTAAAGGTGACAATATCCTGCAGAATATGCAGCATGTTTTCCGATTTTATGCTGTTCTCAAAACGTTTCTAAACAGTTTTATTCATAAGTAACCCTGAAAACTTAAAAATTTTGTCGTTAACAAATCGCTTTACTATTTATACTTTTTGAGGTTATGTCCACTGAGGTCAAACTGTCAAAGCAGTTTTGGTTGGATTAAAAAAAAGAGCGGACGCGCACGGTGATTTTTAGCCTCTCCTGTCGTGAGTACGCATGCGCGAGATGTTAATTTAATTCCTTCGAATGAAGGGCCACTTAAGGTTTCGTACTTACCTGCATCAAAAGGATGTGAACACTCACAGAATGCATTCCTAATTCCTCGTATAAACAGACTGTAACACAAGTCATAAAGTCAATTATCCGTCAACTATCAATATGTAAGCTGTCAGAATCAGCACGCGTCACCAGTCAGCTAACATGCGGTACAGTTTCTTCATAACAATTTCATGATTTCTTTCTTACCTAGGTGAGAAAAACGAACTTTCTTACCTCAGATGAGGTGAGCAATGCCTACTATTCTAACCGGCTGGGAAAAAAAGTAATTACTACCTTCTTCCGGTACTTTCTTGATAACAATGCAGTGGCGTAGTCAGTTTTTCAAAAAAAGTTTTGAGATTCGAGTTATAACATAGTTGACTGTATTGTCGTGAGAAAGAAGATTTTTTCCATTCCAGTGATGTATATGGTAATATGTTATATAACAATATATACCGTCCGTCATAAATTTGAACACATGGCAGTTTGTTATTATCTATTTATTAGAAAATTTAATTCTCGATTCGTCTCTGCATTTTGTTCTAACTAAAACTTCACTTGCCAAAATTTAAATACCTTCTTTCGTATAAGGGGCAGATCAAAATATATGAAAATGTTATTTTAAAAAATTGCCTAGAATAAAAAGTAGGTGTCAAATATAAGTAAAGTCACAGCCACCTGCTCCGAAAAACAATTTTTACTGGTTTTTCCTATTGTCTTCTTACCTCCCTATGTATTACCAAACGAGATACTTTGAAGTTAACTTATTAACGGATACGATAAGGGTGTACTGTCAAAGTTTTGTTTACTTAGAAACCCGAAAATTACGTTAATCGAAATTAATGTTAAAAAAAATCTAATTTTTGGGTTAAAAAACACAAGTATCTTTAAAAAAGTAATAATAAACAATCCCAAAATCAATTACAATTTAAAGGAATTATAGTTTTTAATAGAAATGTTTTAACAAATATTCCCAATTAACATTTTTATGTATGTTGAAAAATAAAGGTACTTTATTCTTGAGCCGTTTTCATATTTTTGAACCGTCCTCGTATACGAAAGAGGATATTTAAATTTTGGCAAGTACAGTTTAGTTTGAGAAGATGCAATGACCCTTATCAAAAATAACATTTTCCGCCAATCGTACTAGAACTGACACATTATTGACACAATTTTGTTGAGCAAAGTCAAACATTCCATTATATCAGCCGTTGCCAGGTAATTTACAATAAAACTATACAGGAATAGTTCAAACGTTCCATTACATCAGCCGTTGCTAGGTAATTTACAATAAAACTGTACAGGAATAATATTCCCGGCCTAGGCAAGGAATATTCGAGTACTATTTCTTAAATTTTTTAATTACTCGTATCGATCGGCGGAAAAATAGTATGTGTATCTTGGACAAAAAGCAACATTCCCAGACTCCTGTGTTGTTGGGCTCGGCATTTGCCTCGTCCAACAATATTCACAGTCCTCTGGGAATGTTACGCTTTTCGTCCTAAATACACAATGTACTATTTCCGCCAATCGTACTAGAACTGACACATTATTGACAAAATTTTGTTGAGCAAAGTCAAACATTCCATTACATCAGCTGTTGCTAGGTAATTTACAATAAAACTGTACAGGAGTAATTCAAACATTCCATTACATCAGCCGTTGCTAGGTAATTTACAATAAATCTGTACAGGAATAATATTCCCGGCCTAGGCAGGGAATGTTCGAGTACTATTTCCTAATTTTTTTAATTACTCGTATCGATCGGCGGAAACATAGTATGTGTATCTTGGACAAAAAGCAACATTCCCAGACTCCTGTGTTGTTGGGCTCGGCATTCGCCTCGCCCAACAATATTCGCAGTCGCCTGGTAATGTTAGGCTTTTCGTCCAAGATACACAATGTACTATTTCTTATAAATGGATAATGAAAGAATTTTCTATGTGTCCAAATGAATGACGAGCACTGTGTAATACTATAAGCAACAATCAAACGTGATTAATTCTGTCTTTTCTCATGTCACAGCCAACTATAGATTCCATATAAATAATACAATTTTATGTTGTAACTTCAATTTGCAAACTTAAAATGACTACTCCACTGAATTATTATCAAAAAACCGTAGAAATGTTCTCTATTTTTATAAATATGTGAGATATGGCACAAAATGAGAAGACGAAAAATCTAACTTTTGTTTCTAACTCAAAAACAAAAGACGACAGCCAGTTTTGGTTTTGACCATTAAGATTTTTCTTGAAAAAAGAGATTGAGGATAGGTGGTCCATTTTTCCATATCTTTTATAGTTATTGATGTTTCCTATAAAAGCATAGAAATTTGCCCACCCAGTCCGTTATCCTATGAGTTAAAATTGGAAAAAAAAGTTTGTTACCAATCTTAGGTTTTTAACTTGTATTTCAGTTTGACGCAAAAGATAAAATAAGGAATTTTACGATACTACTCGTACTTATTGCTTTAACGTTAAGAAGTTGAGAACCAATATACATGCCGTGGAAGAAATTTCATGTAAACTATTAAATAATAGTTTTAAAAATTTTGTAATATTTCCGGAAAATTCTCTAAAATGAAATACTAGATACAGAATTATACGACAATAATAATAAGTAAGGCTAGGATTTTAATGACGTTAAAAATCAGCGGAAATGAAAAATAAAAAATGCAATTATAACTTAAAAATCTCGCAAAAATTACATAAACATTTTAAAAGATGACATATAAATGTTATTTCCAAATTAGAACTTTTTACTTTTATTTTTAAAATACAGAATCAAGAATCGGCATGAGCTAAATTCAGAAACCCAAAAAATTTAAAAAAAACAAGTAGACGCAATACCTTTATTCATTCAACTTAATCCTAAACACTTAACAATAATTTTATTAACTACAATAAATGTGAATTACAGTATACAGTGTGAAAACTTTATGTAAATTTTCAAATGAAAATGATTGTCTGTTGTCATTCAATAAGCATTTATACATAGAAAAGCTCCTTTCTACTTCGACTGGTACAACAGAAGCATACTTAAAATAGGGTATGTCACTTGAAGTTAGTTCTAATTCGTCACTAAAATTAACCGAAAAAATTTCCCCTGATAGAACTTTAGCGATCGAACACATTATTTCGTAGCCCTTATTTTCCCCCAAAACACTCTCCACTTTCTTTATTACAGCTTTTCCCATTTTACCACGTGCACCCTTCAAATCACTAACAGTTTTATTAATCAACTGTAGTTGATCTACCAGCTGCACTTGCAACTGTTCCAGAGTGGTTATTGCAGTAGGAATGAAACCAAAGTTTGCCTTGATGAATGAGAGTTTTGCCGCAATTTCAACATATTCTAACACTTCTTGTGCTATTTTAATTGAAGCTGCTTCAGTGCTGTCGAATGAATTGATTACCTTTTTAAGTTTTCACACTAGTAATTGCAGGCTTCAATCCAGGTACCCCATCTTGTTAAAACCGGGGATGCCGGGAGTGGAATGTCTGGAGCTTCGGTTTTGAACGCCGTAACTCGTAAAGGAGCTTTTAAAAACACCTTTTTTACACAGCCAATAAATTTGTCAATTTCTGCAAATTGACCGCGAACTTCCTCAGCGACTCTATGTAAAGCATGGGCCAAACACGTTAAATGCAGCATCTTGGAGTAGAAAGCCCGACGAGAGTTAGCAGCCTTGACCATGTAGGGTGCAGCGTCCGTTATTAACAGTAGCACTTGATCGTGCTGAATTCCACCAGGCCACAACGCTCTCATTGAATTATCAAAGATTTTGCTTATTGTAGAATAGTTAACTTTCTCCAAATGCTCACAATTAAGTAAAACCTGTTCACCAGGGCCGTCCTCTTCCAGAGTTCCAACGATGATATTTGCTACATACCGTCCTAGAGAATCTGTAGTCTCATCCATGGATACCCACAGGTTTTTCTCAAACTCGTTTCCCTATTTCGACCAGCGTCTTGTCGTAACAACAAGAAACATAGTTTTTTCTCAGTGTTGAAGGATCTGGTATTAATTTTCCGGTGTGCCTATCTAAGAAATTCCGCAGCTTAGGATGGCTCAGCTTATTGAACGGGATGTCCGCCGAAAGAAACACCATACAGCGCTCTTCAAAAAAAGAATGGGAAGATGACACGGTTTCGCTAAGAAGCTGTTGTTGTAGTACCTTTTGGTCGTTCAGTCGGTGCAAACTTCGTTTATGTTTTTTTCGATTGACATGTTGCTCCACTGTAAACTTTCTTTCGGCAGCTACCCTCACATTGCACGACTTGCAGAATAAAATTTTGTCATCAGTGGAAAAGACCTATAAGAAATTGCAGTCCAATGGGAAAGTGATTAACGAAGTTAACAACTATTTCAAAAGCCTTGACGAGTCGGTCTATAAACATAATTTAAATCCCTTTCAGTACCGTTGGAGTAAATTGATTTTTTTGTTTGTTGCCACGTCGGTCAGCAAACATTTCATACACTTTTAGTATTAATATTTTTTTGTAAAGAATTTTTTGTAAGCTAAAATGAAAGTTACTACTTCATCACGGATTTGACAGTTACAACGTGTATTTAACAAAACAAAAAACAAAAAATTAGATATCAATAATTTGCTTTGTTAATTTAATACCTGCCATAAGCTTATGGTCACCTAACTTTCTGTATACACTGCTCAAATATTAAAATAATTAATACCTAATAAATACAAACGTATTTATTTGTTTACTGCTCAAAGCAGAAATTTTGTTAAATCCTCTCTGTTCGTCGTTTTATCTAAACCAAGTTCGGGTACAATGTTTCTACTTCATTCATTTTTAAACAATAATCCCTAATATCTATTCAGATTATTTATCGAGTCACATTTTCGAGAATACAAGAGTGCGTCTGTTAGTAAAACAACAGTTTAATAAATTTTGGTAATTCATTAAATTGAATTTAAAAAAAAATATGTAATTTGTTACAAGTATTTGGAATCTAAGGGAAATTAATAGCCATACGTGGTGCACGCTCGCTTCAATTATTTACGAGCCTGTAAACCTAGGCTGAAGTACTTCCCACATCGGAAGTGATAGCACTTTAGCTAATTTAATTTTCTCCTGTTAAGTCTAATAAACCTACGCGGAAGACTCAAGATGTTAGCGCTCACTTGACCAAAGCCTATTTAAATTGTTGCTGCAATTTTGTGTAGCGTATTGTCCTCATCTTTTCCGAACCAAATTTGGCTTTTTTCAAGCAAAGTTAATTTGTAAATAATTGCTGTTGTGTTCCTGTGGAATATTTTTAAGTTGAAGGTAGCGGTTGCGCGTGAATTTTGCTGTTGCGGATATGGGAGAAACAGTAGGCGAAAAAGTGACAATGTGAGACATAATGACTGTTATATTACGAATTTAAAGGAAACAAAAATTAGTGAAATTCAAATAATCAATTTGAATCAATTAGAAGAAATGGCAGAGGTGCAAGTTTCTGCAAACACAACTAAAAATTGAATATTGAAATATTTAACTTGTGCTCCAGAGAATGCAGCTATAGTAAAACACGATACGATGTTATCTAAACTTTTTTACTTGGCTCGTCTAAAATACGAAGGAAGTGTTGTAATTGCGAAAAAATCACTTTCCAAGATTTCTTCAGATCTTCACGTTTCAGGGTCCCTAGATGACGAAAAACAGGCTTTCAGAATTCCGTCTGTCTGTCTGTTGCCTGTAGAACTCAAAAACTATTTGTTGTATGCGGATTCTATGCTTACCTGGCATGAAACCGAAAAAATGTCAATACATATATACAGGGTGAGCACCTTAAAAAATAAATCTTTATTTAGTTTTGTTTCAACTGAGAACTAGATAAAAGCAATAATTTCCATACATCTCAGACTTTACCCTTGACGAAAATGGGATCCAACATATATAGACTAAATGTTGCCAAAAAATAGGTCAACAATAAATGCGTTGTATTTAAGGAAGCCGGGCCTCACAGCTGGTAGGAGTTCTCGATTATCGCGTGCAGCGAACGGCGGGTTTATTTGCGGGCTACCTCCGCTGAAGTTCGAATCCCATAGCTGGTAATGGTTTTTTATTTGATAATTGATGTAATTTGCATCACCAAGTGTTTTTCTTTATTGTTTCAGTATTATTACGAATATAAAGATATTTTTACTTTTATTTTCCTTTGATTTTTTAAATTGTTTAGTGTCATAACGTCCACTTGCGACGGAAGTTCTGAGTAAAGCCCTTTACAAATTTTTCTAATTGGATGTTTAAAATTCACATGGTACAAAATGGGGCACACAACCTAGCTAACCGAAGTTCTAAGCTTTTATGACTTTGAGAACACTGGCGTAAACTAGGTTGCATATTGCTAAGCCGTAAACGGCAAATGAGTTCAAACCACTTAGGGCCGGTTGCAGAAAGCAATGTTAAGTCTGGTGTTAGCTAACGCGACGTCAAAGTGAACAAAAACGAATCAAATCTCAAATGCTTATGGTAACTAATACATTAGTAAACAAAATTTGATGCGATTTTGTTCACTTTGACGCGACGTTAGCTAACACCAGACTTAACATTGCTTTCTGCAACCGGCCCTTAATGTTTAATTCTGATTTGCTGCTAAATATAGAAATTGGCATCTTTGCATTGTAAAATATGAATATAGTTATTTAATGGTGTTAAATAATTGCTGTTTCACTAGCTTCGAAGCTTCTATGAAATAATTTCCACTGGTTGAAGGCATAGAGACCAATAAGTTATATTTAAGAAGTATCATGGACTAATAATTATTCTAATATGGTTACACTTTAGCTATATGCAACTTTTCCATTTATGTTAGTTTAGAATCTTTTCTAAATGTGTAGAATTGATATTTATTGTTATCATACCGCCTAGGTCCTAGGTGAACGTGAAGCCACAATTCTTGGTGCTTCTAATTTGGATGGTTAAGTATACATATTTCTGAAAGAAAAAAGCTGCCAGAATGGTTTTCAACTTTCAGTGATAATTCAGATGAGCTCCATCCTGCCGAAACCATAAGTTTCTGGTAACTCTAAGTTTCTTTCAGAGTAAGATTGATTTGATGTTAAGTACCTTTTACCTCAGCATCAAATAAAAATAAACTAGTGAAACGATTAGGTACTAAAAATTACAGTTAAAACATTTAACTTCTGAGGTTGCTAACTATGTGTTTCTTGTATTTAACGAGAGTTATTGCTTGACTAATATCGACAATTATAAGTGTATCGTTCAAACAAAAAGTTATTCCTATGAAAACAGCAGTTTCTTGAAAAATTGGATATAATCATAGCCATATTCTGATAGCTTTTGGAGTAGTTGCACTTTGTAACATTCTGGCTGCGAAACCGCGACTTACTCCACGATTTCGAGCAACTCTTGTGTAAGTTGTAGACTTTTATTTTCTTCCAAATCGATTACAATACTTGAACAAAATTCTTACTAGTTACAGTTTTGGATTGGCCAGTTTGAGGCAAAATAGGGATATTCCCATACCAACCCTACCTTTTTGAAGTTTATCTAACTAGTGTGTCTGTTAGAGCTCGATTATGGTGTAAATGATTAAATAATGTACAAACTTCGACGATTACTAAATATAATCACCATACAAACTTCTATTTGTTCAGTTTCTGTTAATGGAACCATTTCTTAAGTTAAATAGGAAATGTTTAATACATTTTTTTCTACGGTCACCTCTAAAACTGACTATTAAGCGCTCACTGTCAATGCGAAAAGCTAGCGATTCACACATTTTTTCCCTAGTAACCATTTTAGCATCGCAACCACGTAAACAATGTCTTAATGAAATAATCGCGTCACTTCATTTTACTTTACGCATCGCCACGGCTAACCTGATTATTAATTTAATTCGTCATTTTTCTGGAACTGGCTAAAATTATTGACAATTGCATCACGGTGCGTCCATCATCACGCAACAGTTATATTGAGTTTGAGAGTTTTTGTTAAGTTGAAGATGGAATCTGAAGATAATTGCACCCCGCCTGAAGTATTTGAAGCAACCCAGACAGCAACCAACGAGTTGTTGCCGGCCAAATCGCGCGGCCTTTATGAACGGCGGTACAACGACTTCATCAAATGGTGTGAATCGAAATTTCAATTATTTAACAATTTTGTCATTTATTTGGGACCGTAGAAAAAATTTTGTATGTATTTCGAGTGTAAAGAGCCATTTTGGTATTCGGTTGCTTTTTCGCGCCTCGCTGCCGCTCGGCACGAAACTCGCATCCTCATACCAAAATGGCTGTCTTTACACACTAAATACATAAATATCTATTTATTTGGCAACTTTTATAAACTGTTTTCTGTTTTTGCTGTAATAAGGGCTACTAGACATTTAGTTCCCTATTTGAAATTATGAAGTAGGCGAAAACATTTTATATAATATCTTTGCAGTTTCTGAAAATAAAATTACATTTTGTATTCTTGGTTAGACTATTACCTATTAATTTAAATTTAAACGCAATTACCCCTCATACATTCTGGTGCTACACATGTCGTATTTTCAAATTTTGAGATAAAACTGTGTACCGTTGATGCTAATGAAATACGGATACTTGATAATTTAACTGAGAATAAGTCACGCACTTACCTTAAATTTACCGCGGTTATGGAATGATTTTATTATACTTTTTTTTCATTGGAATACTCTGCAGTTATTAAACAATTTAATTTTGACATCTCAGAATCAACAGTTAATTTCAAATTTTATTGTTAAAGATAAATAATCATGCTTATGTCCTACGTCTCCGATTGATCAGAAAGATGTGGTTGATTATATATTGAATGACGAGAAATATTATTATAAAACTGTGTCCGTATGAAGTGAAAATGATTTACAATTTGGAGGAGACGGAAAGGGTAGCTAGAGGACAAAAATAAAGTTATTTTCTTAATAAACTTAGTAGATAAAAGTAAAAGAAGTTTAAAGTTCTTGTAAATTAATGCTCACTTATTGAATACCGCTGGTATTAATAAGTAAAAATTAGAAAGAATATCATTGCCCTTTCGTTTCCGTAGAAACATATTTCTTGCAACACCTGACAATTTGCTGTTAAGGTAGTTTAATTTTAAATTATACAGAAAACACAAAGTAAAAATAAGATACCTTTTTTAAATAAAGAAAACGTTATTTTATAAATTACACTTTTATTATTAAATATGCTACAAACAGTTCTCCATAACAAAACCATTTACAGGTGTCCGAAATTCTGCCTTGTTGCAGCGTTGATGTGAGGGGGCAATTCGTCGATTGTATCAACTGCGGTGACATATACCAATTCTTTCATAAAACCCCATAACAAAAAGTCCACTGAAAATTAATCCACCCCGACCGATCCATCTTTGCGGAAAGATGGTATCGAGTTAATCTCCTACAGCATGACTAAAGTGTGAATGACAGTCGTCATGCATAAACCACATGGTATGGCACATCCAAAGGAATATCTTCGAGAAGCTCTGGCAGAACTTCTCGTAAAAAGTGCAAATAAGAATGTCCATTAAGGCGTGCTTGTAATTCGTAAGGCCCTATTAAGGTGTTGTTTAAAATACCAGCACACAGATTCAAATTAAAACGGTGCTGAAAGCTACTCTGGCGAATCGCTACAAATTTTTATGAGTCCATATGTGAGAATTGTGAAATTTATTTATAGCAAAACAGCATTCATCTGTCACCAGTACGTGTATTGGAAATTCTGCTTCCCTATTAGCGCGGCTTAGCAGCAATTCGCAAAACTGCTGTCGTTGCGGATAATCCGTAGGAGTCAGTCTTTGCATCTTTTGCAGATGGTAGGGGTACAAACCATTGCTGCTCAATGTTCATCAAACAAAGCATGGAGAAACTCCAACTTGGTGGTAAATTTGGCGTGTACTTGTAGTTGAAGCAGCATCAACCACGTCTAAAAGTTGTTCCTCCACATTTACCTCATGTTGATTTGGTCTGCCGCCACCAAGACCTTTCTTAGGTGGTAAATTTCCAGTTTCTCTTCCGCATTGGACTACTCTAAGAAAAGTTTTTCCAGAAGATGTTTGACGATCTGGACATCTTTCCGAATACACACGTCTTGCACGTGCAGCGTTTTCTTCAGCAGCTCCATACATAATAATCATATTGCACCCCTTCCCTTGTAAAAGAGCTTCGCCTCTGGCGTTGTTTAGAGGTTGAGTTACCGTACTCTTTTGTTTTTCCTCCTAATGACGCCCCTTACGAAAGTGGACGAAACGTTGAGTTCGTCGACCCCAATAATGACACGGTCCAATCTCCGAAGTAGTTTGTTACTTAATGACAATGGCCGTAAAAGCCTCCGAAATCAGCATTTAAAGTCTTGTACAACTCCTTGCTATTTGCAAATTTGGATTCTAAGACATTGACAACTTTATCCATAGTCACATTAAAAACCTCTGTTTTAAATCGGTCAGCGAAATTTTGTGGTGCTTTGCAATGCTGGTTCGCTATAAGGAGCCATGGCCCTGCCATAACAAAACAGTCATTCAAGATGTACTTACTTTTTCTATTGTCGAACCGCCTTAGCACGTAGCACTAAAATGCAATTGGGTTATAGAATTTCTTCTGGTTGTTGGAGCATGTTACACGTATAAAGCTGTACGCAATCGGTATCGTGAATCAATTACGAAGCTTTTAAATACGCCATTTTCTAATTTTTTCCAATGAAAGCTTGAAATAAAGCAGTTAGGTAGACCCCTGCTTGTTTTAAACATTCAAAACGATAGACCTATATACGTTCTCATTGTAAACTGCAAATGAGAAAATTTAAATAGTGATTGATTTGCAAATAAAAGAGTACGTAGAATGGATTTTATATTGCGTGCGGGTTGCCAATAAATAGTTATGTAATAGTGGTTGGTTTGGTTGTGTAATTTAAGAATAAAGAAAAGTTACACTGGTAAATAACAACAATTCAAGAGTCCATATGCGAGATATTAAATCTAGGAATGTCGGGATCTGTCTTTGCCTGTGAGAGGATGGAAGGTACATTTTGCATTCGGTTCGCTCTACCATTAGAATTCTCCATGGGCTACCACTGGTGTTTCGTTTTCCCAATTTTCGTCGTAAAATCTCTTTTTCTTTAGCATTTTCTAAGCACACATCTTTTTCTAGACGAAAACGTTTAATAGAATTTCATTTTCAAAGAAATTTTTATTTACCTTATTTATCTACTCCTCAGTCTCTTCAGCAATTTTATGAAATTCTCGGACATATGTCCTTAGGGGTTGTGTTCTCGGCCATGTATCCTTGCAAGAAATCCATTCCTGATGATTGTAGATTCTTTGAGAGAGCTTAAGCAGAAGAAATTAATGAAGTAGAGGTTAGTATTGCATATTTGTAATATGTGATACCATAAAAGAATGACGATAATTAGTTCGCTAGAGAGAAAACCGAAAAAAAGACTAGAAAGTGATAAGAATCATTTAAAACCAAACAGATTCAATGATAAAATCTATCTTAAGACACCAATGGCCAATAAAAGCAGTAATTGAAAGTACAGTTAAAGGAAGACCGAGATTTCGGAAAATATTAAAAATACGCAACAATATGAGCCATCATTTAGTTTGAAACAAGATGTTTGTTTCGCCCCTCTGTCGGGACTTTAAATTTAAAGATGCCTCGTTCGCCTTAGTATTTTTATTAATTATTTATCCCGTTGTTGGTCTAGCTAGCTCAGTATACATTAAGCACTATGAAATACCGCAATTGTGAATACAAACGATCACTATTTGCTAAAAACTAGAAGCTGGTCTGCACTAGTAGAGTTTTCGGGCTGAAACCGAATTCAAACAAAATACCAAGAAAGGCCAATTTGTTTATACAACTATATAGACTTTAAAACACATGTAAAAGCAATAAATAAAACAAAAGAAAATACAATTAAAACGTAGAGTCACTGGATATTTCTATACACAAACAAAATGAGAAGGCGCAAGCGTCTTCGTACTCCGGCACATTGTTAGAATGCAGTGGTTTTTGCCATGAGCTGTTAGGGATTGCCTGCTACTTAAGCTACATTAATTTATTCTTTGTGTAAAGGCATATTATTATTATTAGGGTTATTATTAAAAAGGTGGTATTTCGCATTTAAATGTGTCAATGGATAGAAATTTGTATCCAAAGCTTTCAATAATTAAAAAATATAAATGTTCGCTACTAAGCTTTGAACTTGTGATATTAAGCTCAGCAGCCCAGCTCTGTAACTTAACACTATCGTGCTTCGTAGTTACGCGGCCGCTTGCGGCTATTACTGATATCATGAATACAAGTCGAAGAACACACAAAGAAAAACGATCAATCTCTTCCAAAAGATTTTCAGTTCTTTGAATTAGTTATTCCACGCAAGATGGCTGAGAAATTACCCTCTTAGGTGATGTCGTTCTCGTTTATATTTATCGGGGGAATACCTTTACTAAACTGCATTTTCCGAGTTCTTCTAAGGCCAAAGCAGTTTTCTGTCTTCAGAAAAGTTATGCTATTTTGATTTGGTCGCGATTGATTGAGCGGTTACGGCAAAAATGACAAATTAGTAAAAACGGTCGGACCCGAAAGTAGATCGTGCCGAAGTAATATAAAATAAGAATGGATAACCTATGTGCGATATAGCTGAGGACTACTGGCATACATTTAAATAAGAGTAGGACAATTAGATCTGACACACAGCTACATTTAAGCAATATTCAAATAAAACGCCAAAACAGATTTCTTAAAAATGCGAACGTTAAACTGCCTGCAGCTGTCCTTGCTTAAAACCGGCCCTGTATGCACATTCCTTTTACTTCGATTCTCACATAGGTTGGGGGGACCACTTATCACTTCATTTCCATACATTTCGGTATTAAGTTACCTGGTATCTTGAAGCCTGTGAATTGCTGTGTTACGTATTAAGCTCGAATTCCGCCACCCAGACGTTGAACTGCGTGATGCGTGAAAATTTATCACACACGATGCGGGAACATCCCTAGCTGCTACGTTGGTGCTGCAATGACTGCTGACATTATGGCATTGACAATCAACGTCGGAAATTACTTAGATGTTTTGCAAATTGTGTACTCTCTCTGTAAACGATTTATATGGCGTGGAAAACGCTGCTTGCTGCACTCAAATTTAAGCTGCACACTTTAAACGCTGCCAGATTTTTTGGCCACTTTGAATGGAACTTGCCGTATGCCTAACTCATTATGAGCCGCTTAAGGTCGGGTGGTTTTTGGCTTCGAAGTTGCGTTTATCGCTGCATATACGAAATCAAGCACTGAACACGATCGGGCTCTCACTTTTTGTTATGCTACATTACAACGTTTCAGCTTAATTATCAATAGAAAGGCATTTAATTACAAGCTGGCTATATCCATCATCACGAAAATCAACCATCTAGGCAAGGAAGCCAGATTTCCGATTCGAGTTTTGAAAATTTGAAAACGTATCCAGAAACTATTGATTTGAAATGCCATAGAAGATATGATTCGCAGTTGTAACAAAAATGTTGCAGGAACGACTGTTGGATAAAACCAACATAAGACAGATAAAGACAATTATTGTCTGAAAGAACTTCAGTAAACGATTTAGAGATAAATAGGTTGTGTTGAATATGCGGATCAGTTTAGCAAGTTTAGTATGTATTGACTCAAAGGAAATTTGGCTATTTAACATTTATTTATTTGTGAGCAGAAGTATTGAAACTAGACTGCTAAACAAGAATAAATTATACTAGAAAACTCAAGTACTTGTTGTACATACTGCATTCCCTAAATAATAAAAAA
The DNA here is from genome assembly GCA_940337035.1 of Agriotes lineatus. Classification (NCBI taxonomy): domain Eukaryota; kingdom Metazoa; phylum Arthropoda; class Insecta; order Coleoptera; family Elateridae; genus Agriotes; species Agriotes lineatus. The sequence continues at coordinate 6,462,851 of OW679196.1, read as the reverse complement.
TATGTTTTAAGCGAAGTTTAAACAGTTATTGATAGAGCAGCATGAGAATGACCTAGTTTTTATAAACATTGTAGATAGTAAAATGTTTTTAACGAACAAATACTAACTAAATAATAATCATCGATGTCATAAAGCATTACCAAATTTTCCTGTGTGGTAGTATATGAGCGAGGGCAGGAGTACTACTACTTACGTCGTGTAAAATTAGTGTTAAAAACTTCTGGTCGTGATACTATGGAACAAAATAAAAACTAGAAAAACTTATGATTAACACACCCTCATCCTTGCAAAAACTACCCATTTTGAATCCTTTATTTCCCAATTTAGCATAGAAAATCATGTACTTATGCCAAATGTACTTTTCCTGTACCATTTTAATTAACTAAAGATTTGGTTTTGCAATTACATTCCAACAAGGGCTTTCTATAACCACGAACTGAGGATAAATAAAATATGAGAGATCTCATTGCTAATTATTGTAATTATTCTGCCAGCTGGCAATGAGCAAGGGCGGCGTAAGAAATGCCGTGTTACAGTTGTCGCCCAATTGGGGGATTCAAAACAGCCGTGTTACACGTACTTTATTTGCATATATTGTACTTCTACTGAGTACTCTTATTCAGTTCTAGCACATTAACCCACAAGAAAACTAAATGCCATACCCATTCTTCATTGAGATATGGTGGCAAGGCTATGGCTTGAGCAGTTGCAATAAATGATATTTAATCTGGGGAACTTCAAATTAAAAAAAGGAGACAACATTATCAATAGAATATTTTTACCTCAAGCTAATGCGAGTGAGCGGATGGCCCCCCGAGCAAATGCTCATCTCTCAGGCGGCCGGCTCGGGTTCGAATTCCGGCGGATCCTAGAAGGATTTTAAAATTCGTACGCTCTCCGTGAACTACTGTTTGTCATTGGGGATTTTAATGCGAAAATTGGTGAAACTGTTGACGATAATCATCTAAGAGCAACTATAGGCAAACATGGTCTGGGAAAGCGAAACCAACGAGGAGAACGGTTATTGGATTTCTGTATAGAAAAGAGCCTGTTTGTAAGCAACACCCACTTTCAACATCACAAACGCCGACTCTACACTTGGCGATCTCCTGATGGCAAGACACGTAATCAAATAGATTACATACTAATAAGATCTAGGTGGAAAACATCAGTTAGAGATGTAAAAACGTATCCCGGTTTCGATTGTAACAGCGACCACAACGCACTCGTCGCAGAAATATGTCTTAAACTACGAAAGCTGGCAAAAACACCCTCTAAGCAAAATAGATGGTTTTTAGGAAAAGATCAGTGCTACATCACTAGCGTTACTGAAAAGCTGAAAAGAATTTCACATGAAGACCTCCACAGACTAAATGCAAACGACCTCTGGCAGCAACTGAAAACGAACATCGAAATATCAGCTAAAAGTTGCAAAGCTACTACCAAACCCAGAAAACCGTGGATTACTAACAAAACCTGGGAATTGATACAACAACGCTGTAGTATAAAGTCCAAAGGATTACACGGTGACAATACCTTTGCTCAATATCAATATCTGACGCGGGAAATTAGAAAAGCTGTCAGGACTGACAAGAACAACTTTATAATTGGTATTTGCGAAGATGTCGAAGAACATGCATTGAAAAATGAGCCTAGAGATCTATTTACTAAAATAAAACAATTATCTCGAACATTTCAACCGCGCTCACTTCCAATAGAAGACAGCTCAGGGAAACTGTTGACCACAAAGCCAGAAATAATTAATAGATGGCAGCAGTATTGCGAAAATCTTATGTCTTGTGAAAACGTAAATCGAGCTGAACTGAATAATCTGCCGCCGCCAGAACACCTAGAACCGGCTATCCTAAAATCCGAAATAACTGCAGCTCTTAAAAAGCTACACCACCATAAGGCACCAGGGGAAGATGGCATTGTTACCGAAATGATAGAAGCTACAGGCGCACGTGGTATAGAAATTATATATCGTATCTGCGATAAAATATGGACATCTTGTGTCTGGCCTGCTGACTGGACAAAGTCAATCTATATACCTGTGCACAAAAAAGGAACCCGCAGTAAGTGCGAAAATTATCGAACTATTGCACTAATTTCGCACACAAGTAAGATCATGCTTTACATCATTCAAGAGCGATTAAAACCCTACCTCCTGCCACAAATAGCTGAGGAGCAAGCAGGATTTATGCCAGGCCGTGGTACTAGAGAACAACTTATGAACGTTAGACAAATGGTCGAGAAATTTTATGAATTTAACGTTCCGGCATTCTTTTGCTTTCTGGATTATTCAAAAGCTTTTGACACCGTAGCATGGGACCAGTTATGGCGAATTCTGGGAGAAATGGCTGTACCAGAACACCTTGTCCGCCTGATACGGAATCTTTACGTATCCAACCAGTCCTACGTAAGAGTAGATGATCTACTCTCTGAGCCATTTGTTATCAACCAAGGAGTTCGTCAGGGTTGTGTGCTATCACCTATTTTATTTAACATATACGGCGAATGGATAATCCGAAAAGTTACAGAGGACTGGCGTGGGGGCGTATCGATTGGAGGAAGGCAAATATCAAATTTGCGATACGCGGACGACACAACACTGCTAGCCAGTACCGAAGAAGAAATGGCGGACCTTCTTCGACGAATTGAAGTTTGTAGCTCAGAGGTCGGCTTAAAGCTTAATCGTTCCAAGTGTCACCTAATGATCGTAGATCGAGCAGGAGTAGTTCCACGGCACCAAAGGATAATTACTGATATTCCAACAAAAAATGAAGTAATTTATCTCGGAGCGCGTATTTCCAACAACGGCGCCTGTGAAGGAGAAATAAAAAGAAGAATCGGGATGGCCAAAACAGCGATGACAAGCTTAACAACAGTGTGGAAAGATCACAAAATAAGCAAAGATACAAAAATGAGGCTAGTACGAACATTAGTATTTCCGATAGCAACCTACGCTTCAGAGACCTGGACAATAAATGCAGCTTGTCGTAGACGCATTGAAGCATTTGAAATGTTCTGTTGGAGGAGAATGCTCCGAATTCCCTGGGTCGAGCGACGTACTAACATATCAATTCTTCAAGAACTTCACATAGGTACCGATAACCGACTACTGCGGAGCATTCAGAAAAAAATCCTAAAATTCTTCGGTCACATCATCCGGAAGGATGGTTTAGAAAAACTAGTAGTACAGGGCAAAGTAGACGGTAAAAGAAAAAGAGGTCGCTCACCAAATCGTTTTATAGATCAAGTACCACACTTTACAGGCATTCCACTAACACAATGCATGCAACAAGTAGAAGACAGAGATGCGTGGCGGGCATTAACACATTTTTGATGCAGAAAGGGGTCACGACGTTCGAAAGCGAACAACGACTTAAGAGAGACGCTCTCCGGCTACTTCGCTAACACCTGTGGTAGTCGTTAACCCCTAAACAAGGGAACTCTTCCTCACTTAAAGGAAAGGTTAACCACCTACCCGGCCTAAGGGCAAAGAGGGTTCGTAGAACCACTTAGTGGTTAAAACATGCCACTGGCCTATAATATGAGGAAGAAGCTAATGCCGATATGCGTTGAGCACTACACATAGTCTATGTTGGTTTACAAAAGTAAGTTATTCACCCAGTACGTTCAACTTGGTTGCAAATTCTCTTACCCTCTAAAGATTTTTGGAGAAACTACCTTCACCATTTGAAGGTTGCAGTTATTTAATGAACAAATTCGACGGTTTGTAAAAGTTTATTCAATATTTATTAACGTAGTCGTGCCATAGGAAATTATTTATAAAAGTAAACTCCATTAAAATCAAACGATATCTGTCTTTTGTTGGAGTTCTGAAAATATAAGGAGCTCTCCTTATAAATTAAATACAGGAGTTTACGAAAGCAAAACACAAAACAAATGTTGAGGATTTACCTTTAGATACGAAATTAAGAAACAGTATTTCGAATAATTACATGGTGGTAGTAACATCTTTCTAAATCAGCAATCACAACGTACAAAGCTTTTTCCTGAAGTTGATGCTGAGTTTTTTAAGTTGATATTTTATTAAATATAAAGCTCTCCACCTTTCAGGCCTGTATTTACACACTGAAGCCAAATTAAACACAAAAAAGTACTTAATTCTACTCGTTTAATAGAAATGTTGTTTACACTACTCCCACGTTTTACAACGGTTGCGAATTCAAACCCAAGACGTTAAGCCCGAGAAATTTAGAGCGTATAAAAGGTACACGTTGGAAAATGTTGACAAGAGATAATATGCGAGTGAATTTTTACACTGCCTAGGGCGGTGTACATGGCAGACTTGTAATCCAGAGATTAACTTCCGATGGGTTTTCACGAGTTTCCTGAAATGGCAATATCGGCAGCCCACCTGTGATTGTTTCGACCCTAATGGTGTTTGAAGATTGACCTAAATTATAAAAATACACTGCAACTGGCCATAACGATTAGCCGTTTCCGGGCCATCCCACTGCTGTTCCAGTGATTAATGATTTTAAACGCTTTCGTTAATTTAAATAGACTACTCGGTCTGCGGAGGACTGCAAAAGCTAAATAAAGGGGTTCTGCTGATATTCTGGCGATGAATGCAAATGGGAACACGGAGTTTTGTAGAGGAAATGAAATATTTACTTCTATATAAATTTCCATATTAAATAATGCTGAAACTTGAATTTGTAACTGAATGAGATTCCAAGATTTCCTGTAAGGAACACAGTAAAATAATAATTTTTTATCAAATATTTTCACAAACGTACAAAACATAAATTTTCTTTAATACATTTTGTGCTTCTCATCTATCGATATTTAGTAATTTATGTTATTTAATAAATAGGCTCAAATGGAATATTAAAAGAGTCGAAAAAATTCTTAGAAAATGTATCCAAAGAGGATTTCTTGTTATGGAACGCAACTGAATGTTTTAAGAAACCCGAACGTATAATTTGAATAAAAAAACTTCAAGCTGGATTTAATAACTGGATGTCTGTTAAAGGAATTATAGAAAAAGGAATATTTAATTTCTATTTCATTCAAAATGTACTTCTGTTTATATTTAATTTAAATTTTACAATCTGCCCCTCAGGAATGTAAATGGATTAGTAGCAATGGAACATTTTTACTTCTTTTTACGATAAAGGAAGTATTGGATTCAACCCCACAATTGAGTTTTCAACAGATCTTCACGTTTCACGTGTGTGTGTTTGTGTGTCTCTCTGTGTGTGTGTGTGTGTGTGTGTGTCTGTGTGTGTGTGTGTGTCTGTCTATCTGTGAACAGAAAATCTTAAAAACGAAGAGGTATGGCGTTGAAACTTCATATATAAGTTTTGTGTACTATCTAGATGCAACAGCAAGCTTTTGAAGAAAATCGCATAACCGGAAGTAGGTGTTTACTCTAGTGATTTCTCAGTTTTTTCGATTTTTTCAAAAACGGCTCTAACGATGTTTTTCAAACTTTACATTTTTAATGTGTATTGATGTGAGATGGGTAATTTTCCAGTTGAATACCTCTAAAATGGGTTTCTTTTGTTTTAAAAAAAAAATTTATTAACTGTTATTTTAAATAGAACACTCGGTATATTATTACATTTTTGAATTCAGATTAAAATTCTAGAGAAAATTTGTCTCTTGAACTAACGCTTTATTTTGTACAGTTTTTGTAGAATTTGTAATTTTTGAAAATTTTTGACAAATGCTTAAAAATTTAAAATCAAATTTTTGGCTAATTAGAAAATCACTATAAAAGGAAGTTGCGTGCGTGTATCACACCAGATTTTTAACAATAATTTCCACTCAAAATCAACCAAATGAAAGAATATGCCTAATGTAGACAATACTAATACTGAAATGGTCAGTCGATGATAGGAAGTTGGAGAGGGGCCGTAGGCGAGTTAATAAAGTGCTAGTGCTAATCATAAACATTGTATAGACATACCGAAACTACACTAATCGGTCTCCATATGAAAAATCAATTAACAACTAACCGAAATGTATATGGATTAATAACGTAACATTAATAGTAAAATTAAAATATTAATTTAACCCCAATTTGATTAAAATACGTTATTCGAAAACTGAAATTAAGAGAATTGACATAGACAAGCATTCAGAGTGAATCGAGGGTCAGTTTGTAATAAAATAAATTTGGGTTATGATATTTAATGGTAGATAGATAACTCCAGCAGCTGCATGATAACTATGGAGGTAATAGGACGCCGAGTAGTCGTTGAACGTGCGCTAAAGCGCTGTGCGAGTATTTGATACGAATTATTACAAACCGTTTGCATGAGTAATTGTAAAGAATGTTATCAAGGGTAATACCACAAAAGGTGAAAATTTTTTTCGTTCACGTGCAAATTATTGCGTGCAAATTTCTCGAAACCAAAACTGCGTTAAAAATTCCGCGAGTCCGCAGGTCGGCTGGAATTTGAGCAGTTTTTGTTGACAGAAATTTGTAATAATTTGCATGTTGATGAAAAAAATTCTCTTAAAAAATTGTGCCTTGAGTGGTATTTGGAAAGATAATTCAACAATATGGGTAGATGACTTTTTTAACGTTTTCCAATATTAATTCAATACTGGAGCTTCCAACACGATTATTATGAGTTTTTAGAACGACGCTGATTTGCAAACTTTGACTTTGACATTTTGGTGAAATGTCAGTCAGAGGCTACTCACTAAATTGAAATCATTGAAACCAATCGGGCTTGAGTGAAAATACTGTGACATTAGGCGTTTTCAATGACAGTCAATTTCGATTGGCCGTTTCTGACAAATTGATCAATTTTCATTGGTTCGTTCATTATAGTGTTGAATAATCAATTATATTTAGTGAGGACGAACAAGATAAAATTATCGACAGTATTTAAAACGATGTGTAGCACAGGCCTTAAACGCTGATGGGAGAAATAATTGCGGCCTTTTATAGAAATAAGAAAACCATGATTCTCATATAAGTAATGTACTAATGTAGCAATGCTCTCAAAGGGACTAAGTCAACTTTAGATTGCTTTCAATCGCCGCTATATTTAACATGTACATAAAGGACACTGGGATGTATTTAGGAAAAGGTTTGGAATTAATTATATGAGTATAGACGTAATATAAACATGTTGACAACATCTTAAAGTCAACCGAAATAGAACAAGTTATGCATGGAGCACTAAGTGAAATACAATGAAAGCACAAGTGGGTAAGACTATAATAATGCAAATAAACAATTCAAAATAAAAAACTTTGCATATGACAAAGGTGGGAAACCAGTCAGACGAAGTGAGTTGGAAGAGCAAGAAGTAGTTGCATAATTCTTTTAAGTTGCAACAAGCGCTGCAATGAGAAGGAAATAAAAAAAGATTTTGTGGAATTGAGTAGACTAAAGCCATATTCTTCAAACAGAAAAACTATAAAGTAAGCAGGGGAAAGCAAATAATTAGAGAGTAGTATTGCATATTTGTAAAATGTAATACTATATAAGAATGGCGAGAATTAGATATATCTTACAAATCCATACGGGGCAGTCGAGATACGACGAAAGATGGGCTGAAAAGGAATACCAATCAAAGGAATAACAACAAATCAAAATGTATTTGGACTAATAAAGTAGCACTAGTAGTAAAATGTGAACTTAACCTCGACCTAATTGAAACACGTTACTGGAAAACTGAAATTAAAAGAATCGACATAAGAATTCAAAGCGAATCGGGAGTCAGTTTGTAACGAAAGGATTTTGCATTATGATATTTAATGGTAGGTAGATAACTCGAGCCGCTTCACGTAAATTACCGACTTAATCGGAGCTCTAAGTAGTCGTTTAATGTGCGCAAAAGTGCTATGTCAGTATTCCATTTGAATGATTATAGATCGCTTAACCGTAAAGAATGCAATTAATTATATTTACTGAGAAAGAACAAAATGAAATAGCAAATATTATTTATGACGTGTAGCACAGTCTTAATACAATTATGGGAGACATAATTGAAGCCCCTTTTAAAACTATGAAACCATGATCTTAGTAAGATGTGTCAATGTGGTCAAAGGGAATCGCTCTCATCAACAACATATTTTATATTTACATAAAGGACGCACGGGATCTCTTTATGAAAAAGGTTGGAAGTAATTATGTATGAGTACAGGCGTACAACCGAAATAGAGTAAGTTATGCATGAAACATAAGTGAAATAAAAGAGAGCACCAGAGGATAATACTATAATATAAAAATAAGCAAGCAGTCAGGTGAAGCGAATTGGAAGGGCAAGGATATAAATTAAAACACGTTACTCCCAAACTAAAATTAGATGAATCCACATAAGATATCAGAATAAATTGCGGTCAGTTTATAATCAAAGGAATTTGCATTATGGTATTTAAAATGATAGGTAGATAACTCCAGCTGCTCCACAATAATTACCGATTTAATCGGAGGTCTCAGTAGTCGTTTAACGAGCGCGAAAGCGCTGTGTCAGTATTCTAAACGAATTATTACAAACTGTTTACATACATAAACATAAAAAACTAATCATTTATATTTAGCGAGGAAGCGAACCAAAAATCAATAATATCGCTATCGGTAAAAGTAATTGCCCAAAAAAATCATTCAAGAAAAATCGTGTCATAAATTAGAAAGGTGGAATAATTAAATAGACGCAGTATAACCTTATACGCTTAAACGCAACCTGTAGAAACCTAAGTACAGGTTTCGGAAGTACCATGCAGGTAGTGCCTGGTTGAAATATTTGGCGGAAATAGCGGCTTGCAACGTGGTCGCCCAGGATAAGGTTCAAGACGAGGAACGAGCTTTAACAAAGCACTGAAGAAGCGGTTACACCCAGCGAAGCGGTCATTATAATCTTGAAGGACTGGCTAGGAGAAGCTTTTCGAGCGGTTACCTCCACCAATGTTCCCAGTAAAACGTTGCGTTGGTGATTGCCAGACAAAAATAGTACAAAAGAGGGAAGACTAGTTGGTTAAAAGCCTGGTTTCTGGACGTAGCGGTTACACCACATCAAATGGGTTTACTCGAAGTTGCAAAGAGGGTACATTCCTATAACGTAATTTTAGTTTGCTTACCTAAAAATTTCTAAAGTAACCGTTTAGGCCTTCTCACAGCTTGACGAACAGACACCCCACGCCGCGCCCATTTTAGAAAAAGCTCAATGTCAAAGTAATAGAGCACGATTTAAAATCCCTCTAGGAAAGAATGAAGTGAGTTACACAACAAATAGGAGCAAAAATTGCGTGAGTTAGAAATGGTACTATCTGCCAGCTGAGCAACGAGTCCGGTAGGTACGTTTTTATGGCCTAGGCCGGTAGCACTTAGCAACGCTTGTGATTCGTGTTATATGTTTGGCAGTACTGAAGTATAATATTGCTGGCACTGTCAGTCGAGGTCAAATTCGAGGTTAGCAGGTTAGGTTTTTCGTCAGTGTGACACAAACTGATGCAAAACCTACAATACAGTTTTACAATACACTTCAGTACTGCCAAACGTAGAACAAGTATCACAGCGTTTTTAAAGCAAATAGTTTGGGACAATTCTTTCATAAAACCAAAATGGATCTTGTTTTTGTATAGTATACAAAAAAAAAAATGTAAACGACACACGGTCGCTATCTGCGTTTATGGCCTTGCTAGTTCACGTGTCTCGCCCTAGCGAGCGCTACCTTGATGTACTAGCTCGGCCATAAATGCTTAGCTACTGGCTTAATGTCGTAAATAATCAGACGAAGCGTGGAAATTTTTAGGCGAATGTGATTATACAGGAGAATAATATGATTTTATCTACACAGTCCTTGGTATACTAATCAAAGTATTACCACTCCATATGGTTTTACAAATTATGTATCAATACAAAAACGACAGAAGAAATGCTTTAGTACTCTACAATCTACATACTAGTAAAACAACTATAATTAATAACAATACTTAAACAGGAGAGGAAATTTGTTAAATTATTTACACAGGCATACAGTTCGGGCTCAAAAGGCATTTTTCCAGGCATATTCTGTAAGAGCGAATTACACTACGTGTTCTCAATCTCTACCATTAATGTATATAAGGCGATAACACAGCATATTCGCGAACAAAACGCTTTGCAGCATTTTTTCTCCATACCGCTCTGATTCAGTGCTGAAGTGTTTTATTTCCCCACGGAAGATACTTTTTTCTTGCTGAAGTTTTCAGCACAGATAATATGAAAAGCCAGACTGGGGGAATTCACTGGATGGTCGATTACGGTATTAGTCAGCAGGTCATTCAAAACGCATTTCGAGGCTAACGGAAGAAGTTTCTCTCTTGAATAGATCGTCGGGTATTCTGCGGTGGAAATTCTATGCAAGTACAGTATGCTAATGCAGGCGACGTCATTAAAATACGAGATAAATAGAATAGGAACATGCGGCTCTCCTGATCAATAGCGTTGAATTCGCTCCAAACGAGGTAACTACCAGTCTGTTTTAATATTTGCGAACAGCTTGTTGTTTTATGGCTACGCTTTACCGATCATGCTATCAGATAATGTGTATCTTGTTTATACCAATTAACTTGTATTACGCTAGATTTGCGATTAGTTTCATTAATTTTTTATCGGAAGACTTCTGGGCCGATATGCTTATATGGTTTCTCATTCATAGGATTAATGCTTGCATCATTTTGTACACTACATTTTGTGGCTCGCTAAAGAGGAAATTTGGACACTGTAGAATGAGAAACTCAGAAAGGGACAAGCTATATTGTCTACATTATTATAAATTGTTTATTATTAGCGTGTGGTACAAAGCCTAGAGTGATAATTGGAACAAACGGCTTAACGTGCTTTTCGAAGCAGGGCTGTTTGCCATCTTATTACTAATATCGGTTGATCACCCACATGTTCTGTCCAGGGCTAACGTTACTCAACTATTGTTTGACCGGTGCCCGTAAACCATGGCCGTGCATCATGCAACCAACTATGTAAAGTAAAACTGTAGAAAATAATTACTAGAACATCTTGACCTTGAAACTTCTCCATGTTGTTTTAATTAAAACGGAATGAAGAGAAATTGATTTGTAAACTATTACTCCATTGTAAATACTATCCATTTCCATGGGTAATAAAAATGAGAAAGTTAAAAATTTAGATAAAACATCTAAGCTAACTTCGTTTTCTGTTTGGTTAGAAAAGCGACAATTGCAATTTCTTTGGAAAGATATGAAGTGCTAAGGTACGATTCAAATACATTTGCATTAAAAAGCTCCTCTGTCGTAAGTATTTCGAGCGATGATTTCCCTGGACACCGAAAGAATTTTCAAAGACAGCTGTCCTGGATCTAGATGCAATTTGTTTGAATAAATTACTGGGCGTAAAAGTCCTTATTTGATTTCCAACCAAAACATTTCGAGAAATGTAGATATTTTGAATGGGATTTTTAACTAATATTAAAATCATGGAATTTGTTTGAATAAAGTTGAAGCTGAGACTCAAATATCAAATAGACTTCGATAATATTTCTTTCAATCGTAGTTTTTAAATTCCCTTCACTTGTTTATTGATATAAACTGCTTTGCTCAAATACTTGCGAATATTAGCATTCTATGTTTAAAATATGTTCTAATAGATATTTTTACTTCCTTTTACAATAAAGGAAGTATTGGATTAACCCCAAAAATTCGAAATTGAGTTTTCACCAGATATTCACGTTTTAGAGCCCCCTGAACCCAAAAAACATATTTTTGTTCATTGGTCTGTCTGTGTGTGTCTGTCTGTATGTCTGTCTGTGAACAGAATATCTTAAAAACGAAAAGAGGTATGGCGTTGAAACTTCATATATGTATATGTTTTTTGTACTATGTAGATGCGACAGCAAGCTTTTGAAGATAATCGCATAACCGGAAGTAGGTGTTTACTCTTGTGATTTTTCAGTTTTTTTCGAGTTTTTCAAAAACGTTTTTAACGATTTTTTCAAACCTTATATTTTTATTACATTTCTAATTTGTATTGATGTGAGATAGGTGATTTTTCAGTTAAATACCTCTAAAATGGGTTTCTTTTGTTTTCTTTCCTATTTTTTTATTAACTCTTATTTTAAATAGAACACCAGGTATATTATTACATTTTTTAATTCAGCTTAAAATTTTAGAGAAAATTTGTCTCTCCATCTAACGATTTATTTTGTACGGTTTCCGTAGAATTTGTAATTTTTGAAAATTTGCTTAAAAAAATAAAATTTTTGGCTAATTATAAGATCACTGCAAAAGGAAGTTGTGTATCACACCAGATTTTTACTGATAGCACTGAATACGGGAATTATAGTTCAACAATTTGACGTTTTGAGAAAATACATAATTGTAACTGTGGGTAAAACCACTACTAATATATTCAGATTTTTATGTTTAACTGAGTATTTGCATTTGAAATTTAAAGTATTTTTTTAAGGTATGTTAAGCCAACAATCAGTTGAACCAAGTAGTAGAAGATATTTTTGAGGAAGTGACAAACTCCATAGATGTTGCCTTATAACAGTACATCATTTTGACTACAAATTGGGATGAAAAGAGGAGGACATGCAAAATGATAGAGGCGAACACGGGTTGGTAAAGATAAATGACAAAGGCAAAATGCCAATGAATTTTCTACAAAAAAACGAATTCTATACTATGAACATCTTTTATAGAAAGAAATACAACAGAAATATTGACGTCGAATGGTGTAGTTAAAATTCATGTAGAGTACATAGTCTCCAAGCATATATATTATATATAAGACATTTACATGCTATGCTGGAAGTGATCACAGAATGGTATATATAAACGCAAAATATGAAACATCTAATCACAGAGATATCTAGACAAAAACAAAACCACAAGCAAAATGATCACTAAATGCAAAAGACCAGATAACCAGCTAAAAATAGGAATACAAGATAAATGCAACATGCAAGTACTGCGAAAAAATCACTTCCAAGGAAAAACACACATAAGTACAATAAAAATTAGCAATAGACTGGGTACAAGTACAAGTAGAATCAAAATTCATAAGAAGAATAGAGAAATTCTGCAAAAAAATACCCACATCAAAGGTGGCAGAACAACGTACAGTAAAAATAGAACAAAGAGAGTCGCAAATTTCACCTCTTAAGACATACTAGATATAAATATGGAAAAGATGTAGTTTACCCTAAGAAAGATGAGGAATAATAAAGCACCGGGTAACGAAGGTGTTCTTACTGAAGTAGTTAAATTTGGTCGAAACGAAATAAAGGAAAAGGTATTATGAGTGATAAATAAATGCTTAGACGAGATCTATATACCGGGTGTCCGTTCTCAAAGTCGAACATAGGCGATTAACATTGTATTGAACGTTTTTGCCGATTCCTGCTCGCTAATTCAATTTACAGGTAAGGTAAGGGTATCAATGGAAAGATAAAATTATTACGCATCAAATGGTATCAATAATAATATTCAATATGCGATTTTTATTTTAAAATACTAATTTAAAACTTGGGAATTTTTAGATATGCCATGCCTTGCTTTTCAAGTTCGATAGCATTTGTCAAAAAAATTGGTAATTATTTGGCGTAAATGAGGTATTTTCTGTCAACGTCTATTAAAATTATCTACAGAAAAATGAATTATTTCAATGAAGAACGAGTAAATGCACTAATGTTAATTGCCTATGTTCGACTTTGAGAATGGACACCCGGTATATATCCTATATTTATTTACTTTAATATTACTTAATGCAATTTGATACTCTTAAAAGAGTGTGGGTTGCTAATCTAGTTATATGCTCTTTAATATTACAATTTTATATGAATTTTCAACTACTGACTGCTACTTTAGTTTGACTTTAAACAACTATCAAGCAATAATCAAATCAAAATAACAAATATTTTTTCTACTTACAAATCAAAGAATCAATTCACTAAAGTAAGTACTGTGTTATATTTATTTTAAGTGTTTAATTGTCATTTATTCAATATGCTTCTATAGGACTAATTAAAAACCAACTTGATTTCCTCTTATTTTACTGTTATTCACATTTAACACCACTGCTCCTGACGTTCACAGTTAAGCTCACTATCAGTCGAACCTCGATACTCCTCCAACCAACTCGAACACGTCCAAACCCCAGGCTCCTGCAAGTTACCGTCAATCGAACAGCCTCCTGGTAAGTTTCCACTAACAGATGGTATCCAAACTAATTTCCCATTGTCCTCAGCTCCTACCATGTAGTAACCAACCCAAATCAATCAACTACACTGGCAACACCCTTCAAATGATTGATCTGTCCTCGGTATAATAACCAAATCCAGTAATTAGTATAACTTATTTCTTGCATGTAGTAAATCATCCAATTCTAATTAAATATTATTTTATTCTTCTTACTTGCATCTAATTAAACCATATTTCATTATCTTTTCAATGACTGCACACTTGTATCATTTCATAATTATATTTTCACTTAATTTCATCTCGCAGATTTGTTAAAAACTTTTTTATTTGTATTCAACCATATTATTTATACAAATAAAAGCAAAATTTCCAGTTTTTATTAAATCAAAATTAGTTTTTCTAAAAATATGTCTACATTTTATGAGTTTGTTATTATGACTATCTTAAACAAATTTTAAAATTATGCTAGTTACAATTATTAATGCACTCTTTTTTAAAATTAAATGTTCTGAGTTTTTTCTACTACATGCTATATTCTAGTAGGAAGCATATTTGTCACATGATAACATTATCTTATCTTTCATATTAACTTTCACCATCCTGATTGAATACTCAATTGCTATAACTTAACAAAATTAATTATAAATTGTCTCATATTTAGTTTCTATTACTCAATTCAACTTAACCAACAATCTTATTCAAAATTTTCTAAATTTGATTGTATTAATCTTCCAAATTTATTTCTTTTAATTTTTATATAATAAGTGATCTATGTGTATCATAATAATATATATCAGCAAAATAGAAAAATACTCAATCTAAAATTACGTGTAGGAAAAGATGCAAAGTCAATCTTCAAAATTATTGACTACTTCTTTACAATATTATTCCAGGACGACCCGTGATCTCTAACCTCTTAAATTCAGTCAATCTGTGGACGACCTAGTTGGATAGGGATGAGGCAGTGGATGTGATATACCTCGATTACAGCAAAGCTTTCGACAAAGTCCCCCACAATAGACTGATACAAAAAAATCGAACATATTGGGCTACGAGGCAAGTTGTTGAAATGGATAGCTGAGTTTCTTACAAACAGAACATTCCATGTTAGAATTGGAAGTGGTTTATCTAACTCGTTACGAACAACCTGCGGAGTACCACAAGGATCTGTCTTAGGACCAATTTTATTTCTTATTTATGTAGCAGATCTTCCTAGCTTACTTCAAAGTGAAACAGCTATATATGCCCACGATACAAAAATCTTTGGGAATACTACATCACACATAGATCTTCAACGTGATTGAATTGAATTACATTTTTTTTTAAATTGAAGTAAGTTGCTTGGAGCTTGATAATTTAAGGAGGCAGATATTTTCGGAAATAAAACCTAATTGTATTTAGATGCCGTTCGAAAACATTAGAAATAGTAGAAATATACAGAAAATGCTGTGGTGAAAATCGAAAACGACATTTAAAATACCATATTTATTGTGTTTGATGTTTAATAAACTGCTCCAATGTTAAGTTCTTGGGCGATATTCCCTTTGAAAGGCCGTGTGTGTTTTTGAGGTTAGTATATATAATTAATGATCCCATCTTCCATTTGATGCAGGTGTCAGGAAGTCAATTCTATTCACATGTCTTTGTTGTTGTTGTTGCTAATTATCCTGTAGTGCTTGCAAACTTAATAATAATTAATATTTGCACTAGAAGTATGAATAAGAGAATAGGCTAGTTAACTGTAAAAACAAGTACTCATCTGGGAAGCACTACGCGTTTTGTAACACGTAGGAAAACTAGATCACATTTACCAAAAACACGTTTTTTTTTAGTATGTGCAATACTGCTGACTGTCGTGCTGAGAATGGCTAAAGGGCAACGAAAATCGTTGGGGTTCAGGTAAACAAAGAAACATTTAATGAAGGTAGATGTTGACCTCCCATATAGTTGCAATTCACACAAAACAGAATAGGAATCACGTATAATAGATATTGTTTAAACTTCGTATGTACCTTTAAGCTTTAAGAATAATAACACCGAAAGATTAATGGTTAAACCTAACATCCGACTACCAAGGTGTAATTTTATTTCGGTTTGTTGTTGAAACGTATTTATTTTAGTGTTCTAGATGCAGTCTGGGTTAACTAAAACATCAACTTCAATTATCTTAGCTGAACGATTTGTTACTCTCCTAATAACTGCTTGAATGGAGCGCAGACATTTCTATGTTTTCTTAGGGAAGTGTCAGCTAGAAAATTACTTTTCGCAAATCAGCAATTTTTTGAATAGTAAAATACACACATCTTTTTTATGTTGCTTTCGTATATAGTGATTGAATTATCAGGACGGAAACATTGAAAAAATTTAAGTGCTTTGGAGTTTTCTGTAGTAGATGAGATCACAGGTGTTCCTAGACGTGAAATATCTTGTAGCAATTCTAAGCGTTATCAGAAATTCAGATTTTGTATGCCTGACTATCAAAATATACTTACGAGCTTTAGACTGGAGGAAATATTGCCGAATTATTTTTATTGTGCTTCTTTAGATTTAGATAATGTAACAACACTTGCTTCAAAAATCAAGAAAAGCGATTATTTTTAATTTTTAATTTTGTGAAACGTTTTTAGCGTTGCAGCCATAGCTTGCATTCTTAGTTCACCTGAAGAAGTTTTTTTTGTCATTCAGTCTGTTATTGATACTTAGGGAATTGCTTTCCTACTATTTCCGATGGCGCGATTGTTTATGTTTCCTAGAATTTTCGCGGGAGATAAAAGCCTTATTGGAAGATTTGAGGGAAATGACACCGAGTTATCTGGGGTTAGGTTAATACATAGACAAACACTTTAGCAATATTTATAAATGTAGTAAACGTTTTAGAATAAATGTAACTGCATTGGTGTAAAGGCTAGTATTCTAAATTTTAAATTTATGAAGTACTGTTTAGTAGCCTAAATACCTTAGAAGCAACCTAAAATCATAGCTTAGAATTATTCTTTCGGACTATGAAGGAACAATAGTTCATTTTAGAATTCATACTTCGTATTAATCGATAACTTTGCGGTTCCTTTGCTACCGCACCCTTTGGCACGATCATCTATTTGTTCTTTTAATGAAGCAAATGGAGGTAATAAATAATTTTTTATTACTTTTTGAAAATTATATATATTCTCAACATCAACAATCCAAACCAGGTACACGTAGTTAAAAAGCAGAAAATTGTTTCTAAACTCCAAAATAAAACAGCAAATAGTTATTTAAGTAACAAGGAATGTAAGGCCCTATTAACATTTGAGGTAGGCAAGTACAAGCCAAGACGAAGTCGCGGCTTGTTGCCTGCCGAAAATGTTAATAGGCGATACATTCCGAGTTATCTTATTATATTTTTCCCGCTGCTTATCGAAATTTTCCTAAATTTTTGAAAAAATCGTTTGGTTTATCACCTGTCACCAGGATTAATTTTCGTGAGTCGTGTTACCTGTGAGTGTCACATGTCACATAAACACCTGCAATTTATAAACAAAACGTCTAAATCTGCATCTTGCTTTGCTAATTTTATTAACCTAGAAACTTAATAATAATATTAAGTTCCGTTGTCAAGAAAAAGCAGCAAACAAGTATAATCACCGACTTACATGTTTTGTTACTAAGGCTGTATCACTGACTTACATGATCAGCAGCGGGAAAATATATAAAATGCTTTTGAGGATAAATGTGATCCGATAGCATTTTTAGCAAGTACAGACGTGGTTACAGAAGAACAGGAAGTAATAGCTTAGATTTGCTGTTCTCGACTATCAGAAATGGTGCTTTACTTTAGAATTAATATTTTTTGCTTATTAATGCTTACGGGATTGTTTTGATACTGCCTACTTTGAAGGTAGTATTTCTTTTTCGAAATGGAAGAACTGTAACGAAATACCTTTATCACGATTGACTGCTATTTGGAAATTCTTCGTGGCTAGGTCAATGTCCGAACTGTGATATTTACAAGCAATGTCGTTGGCATAGATACGCAGCAAGTTCTCGTTCTTGACACTTGGTATATTGTGAACATTCATATTGTACAATAGATCCGAGAATGGAGGCCTGTGGTACTCCGGCTGTAGTATTATTTCATACTGAGCATTGCGAATCAACTCCAGTTGGGGAGGAAGAATTCCACTCTAAAAAAGGCGTGAAGTAGGTTATCTAAGAAAGAGATTCGTTTCTTGCAAGATTGTAACTTGTTAAGAAGTTCTTCGATTTACGACAGGATGTGGAATTGAGGTTTACGGAAGACTTTGGAATAATATGTCGATTTATTATACGCTCTATTTCTCCGTGTTGAATATTAAATTATAGTTAAGATACATTCGGCTCGAACACTTTGCGTAAATGTCGAGCAAATAAGTCGCATTTGGCTTTACCGCTTTCGTAGTTGAGATATATTTTGTTAATTTTCGCTTGCAATAGTTGCAGTTCGAGTTGATGTAATGAAAATATTGGAAAATCTATTAACCGCGTTGTCAACGTCTTTGATTGTCGTAATTTTATTTGTTGTGAAATCATGGTCTCAGTGGACCTTTCCGATAAGCAGCCTTGGAGTTCGACTATAGGGATTGTGAATTGTTTTGGAGGGAGTAATAACGAGCAGATAGTCGGGATCAAGTTCACAAACAACTCTTTCGTGGAGTAAAATGGTTGCCATTAGTGTAGTTTTGATCCATTAAGATTGTTCGCGCAACAAGTATTACAGTAGAAGTATTGTTGACGAATAATCAGGTGAAAAATTTGGAATAGTAATTCGATGATGTTGAATGTTTCTTCTAACGATTCTAATGATTGTTAGCAATTTTGTTGGTATTATTTGCAATTGTTGAAAAATCCAAGAATTGCATTTGAAATCAGTTCTGTGATGGGTGGTTTGATAGATTATCATGAGAGAGTTACGAGAAGCTCTAAACATGGAGCATACTGCTTCAGTTTAAGCCACTGCATCTTTTAAGTGAATGTTGACATTGTCTTCTGTTTACTAATGCAACTGTGAAGTCCGGCATAGTCGTCATTGCGAGACTAATGCAAAAAGCATTAAATAGTGTAGTGTAAAAGGTGGCGTGAAAGGACAAATCTTGAGGCAAACCCCGCCACAACACGATCAATACCTTTCACCAAGAAAAAGCAAAGATGGGTATTACAAACCCCTAAATTTTTTGGAAAACGAATTCAGGCTGGTTACAAAGATAAATACCAGGACATCACCTTAGATACAAAACTAAACTAGAATGTACATCTGAATAATGTTACAAACAAAGCAAAGATTGCCCTCGCCCTCGCAGTGAGCAGGCGGATGCTGTAGTGGTACTTTTATTTAGCCCTATACTCTACTTTAAATACTATAAATTTAGATTGTTCCTTGTTTGCTTGTTAACCCAGTCGTAGAAGCACAAGACCCGGTCTTACCTCAGTATGGCTAAGGCATGTTAATATAGATTGTTCCGGCCTGCCTGTTATACGCTATCGACAATAGCTAAGAAATGTCTACGACTTAATACTGAATCTATATGTTTGAATACGATCCTTAAGTCTAGGTATGACTTATTAATTATCAAGGCCAAGTCAAGAAACCAACAGTGCTAACAATGTTTAAATTTCGCACACAAATCCACTCAGTAGGGCTCTACCTTCGGTCGCTTGAAATCAGCTGACGCGATGTATCCGTAGGATGATACAAGCGCTTTGTACTGACGCGCTGATTTAGTAGGTAAGCGCCCGTTGCCTTCGGGCGCGTAATTGCCGGTCGAAGCTATTGCACAATTTGTTGCAATCCCTTCATAATTCGCTTCTATGATTCTGCTCACACAGTTGCCTGGATCATGCATTCTATCGTGAAATGATTTATAGGAACTAACCTTGCGTTATAGTTGCTCCAAATGGCCTCGTGCGTTGACAAGATCGACTGCTTCTTTGGAGCTAGAATAGAGGTTTCCGGCGATGAAGAATTATCGGTATCTCGGTGTCGATTCTAAAGTAGGTAGTTCTACGCTCTTGAGGCTGTATTTAGGTTCAAGAATAACAAGGCGTCGACGCCTCTCAACGCAGCCTAACACATAAACTCCTAAATGCTTTGCGTGGAGTCCCTTTTTTGGATGAATGCACCGGTCGCCTATGAGCAAGCGACTCCACTGCCCGCTGCCTCAAAAGTGCAAAGTTGCACCAAGCCGCTGCGTCACTCCGTCGCATGAAGTTCTAATAATAGCGCACTGGGCCAGCATTCAGCTGTCCTATTCGAGTGCGCGGAACATTCACTTTAGATCTATATTTGACTTTACAATATATAGCATACAATTTAGTTTCACACTAGCAGGATAATTGCTAAATACTAAGATGACCCGAACTAGCCCGTTACAATACATGTTAGAGATAACAGAAACTAAAACGAAGAATGGTTCAACGGTATTACATTACGGTAGTAAGACCCACGATAGCCTTTGGCACCCTTGTTTGGTGGCCAAAAACAACACAAAAAAATAACTATCACAAAGCTAACCAGAACACAGAGATTCGCATGTTCGTGGAGTCGTAAAGAACACCCCAACAGCATCTACAGAAGCTCTTCTAGCTAAACCCCATGTATATCTTTCTAAAAGAGTAAGTCGGGATAGGAGGATACAGGATGAAATCTACCAGCACCTGGCACACTTGCAACAAATAATGTGGACACAAACGAATACAAGAAATGGTTAAAGGACACTTTCTCTTAAAAATGGACACTGAGCACAATGTCCCAGAGTATTCCTTTGACACACCATTTACTGTGAAATATGATTACAATGACTGGGCGCAAGAAACTCCATCTTACCTGATTAAAGGGCTAATCTGGTACACAGATAAATCCTGCACAGCACAAGGTACAGGAGCTGGTACATAACTACATAAGACTAAGACAAAGGGTAAACACATCTCTGGGAACTAAAGATACAGTTTTTCAAACTGAAATCTTTGCGATAATGCAATGTGAACGGGAATATAAGACGCGGGTATCCACAATAATGCATAAGCATTTTGTTTGACAGCCAAAACGTTTAAAGAGCCTCGGAGGCACCCCATATTAGCTTCAAACGAACGAGAGAATGTCTGTCTACTTTTCACTCCTATACTAGAAGAACGCCGTTCAACTTATATGGGTTCTAGGGCACAGAAGGCAATGAAAAAGCAGATTGGCAAAAACCGGTTCATCTACTTCATTTATAGGACCAGACACATCGACCAAATCACAACATACTTCTTCCTGCGATGTAATTCAGGACAAAGACTGCAGAAATAAATATTTGAACTCATTATCATAAACTGATGATTGACGTACTCCGCTTAGAACAAACTCAGATCATTCTCTTCTGTTGTCGATGTTTTTGGACATCGAGAATGCGGTTCATTCTCGACATTCGCAGCCGTATTTAAACGCTTGACTCTCTTTATAAACGCTTTACCCTTTTTGTAAACGCTTATGTTTGAGAGTGCTTGTACACCAAACTGTCTTTTAACTCTTGAACAAATTCCTGATGGTTTAATATCTTCTTCAGTAATTTATTTACTAATAAAGAGATTTTCGACGCTCGAATACACCCCCACTTCACTCATACCTGCCAAATTCATTGTTAAATAAACTCCTGTGGGGTGTCTATACAATTAAACGTGGTATAAAGATCAACCATGAATTTTAATCTAATAAATCTTAAAACTAGATACTGATATACTACAGTTCATCTATTGATGTTCTTAAGTTTACAGCTGAAGACATTAAACAATTATATGTACAATGCCCTGGTTTTACACATGGCATTACATTATATTCGAAAAGCTTGGTTTTCTTCAATCTTCGGATGTAGAACAGTATATAAATAGAGGCCCCACAACAATTTCTTGAGCCACTCCTGCATTCGCTTTTCTGGGGCTTCCAAGGCGATAGCTGCTTGTTTGGTTTGAAAGTCTCTGCAAGATGATCAGCAAAAACATTAGCTTTTTGTTCATTATTGCGAGCTCATGTACTATCTTTCTTTCGAATTGTGGGAATTTGTGCTATGGGTCTTTTAATTCTTCTAGTGAATTTCCATAGTGAATAACGTGTCCCTTCATCTGCAGTCAGATTATAAAGATAAGAGTTGATAGATTCTTCTTTTAGTTTTTGTATCTCTCTATTTACTACAATTTTACATGATCGATTTCTTGATTGCTGCCATCTTTTTCTAGCCTTCTTTTTTTCCTTGACCATTATTCTGATCTCCAAGAAATAGTTATTCTTTTTTGTTGTATAGACAACTCTCTTGGCATTATTTACAGCCACTTTCTGAATTAATTTGATGAATCTCTCAGCTTCTTTTTCCAATTGTACCGTTGTTCTTAGTCTGGCGTATAGATTTCCATATTTTTGAAGATCACTTCTGAAACTTTCCCATTATTTTTATATACTATTTGTTTTGCCCAGCCTCAAGATGGCCGCTGAACGATCAGAGTCCAGGTCGATGCTCTCTTCTACCTGAATATAGTTAGGTAATACCTTTCTTGTTATGAAAAAGTGTACCAGGTCCGGAATTTTGTTCGGGTCCGTAGGTAGGTTTAATCATGAAGTGGAAGTTGAATCCTGTTTCCCTAGTAGCTTGTCTTTATTGCCTTTTGTCGTTGTCCATAGAGATCCCCAGTTCACATATTTGGCATTGAGGTCTCTTTACACAATAAACCTTTCACCTGATTGTTGTATAAATGATTTATAATCTGCTGTTTTAAGATTATGTCTGGGTGGGCAATATATCGCCCCTACATTTAGAATTTGTTTGGTAGATTTAATTCTAACCACGGTAAGTTGCATGTCTGTCTTTTGTAGCTGAGGTTCTTCATAATGATTTATAGAATCTTATATTATAACTGCGCTGTCAGCTTTTGCTTGATTGTCGGGATGGGTCGTGTGGTATATCTTGTATTCTCTTATTTCTATGCAAGCATGATTTGTTGTGTGTTTCTGATATGAGCTGTTGTTTTTTTTTAAAATTTAGAATGTCATTAGCATTACACGTCTTTTTTGCGCCAGTGCTCCTGGCTTCTAATCTGTCATAGTAATGACTTTGTTAATTGTTATGATTTATGATCATTTTTGTATTAACTGTATCGTAGACGCTTCTTCGCTTTGGACAGCAGGTGCTGACTGTTTATTTGCGGCCGCTTGTACATT
Source organism: Agriotes lineatus (assembly GCA_940337035.1). Classification (NCBI taxonomy): domain Eukaryota; kingdom Metazoa; phylum Arthropoda; class Insecta; order Coleoptera; family Elateridae; genus Agriotes; species Agriotes lineatus. The sequence goes on along the minus strand of OW679196.1, from coordinate 6,439,492 downwards.
GTCCATAGCAGATTCCACATTTAACATCGTTAGCTGTGAATGTCCTGGGTTGAAACTTTCGGTTTTTACCTCTAATACTATTGTCACGTCTTTTTATAGTTCTTTAGCAATGCTTGCCAAATGAACGAAAAAGAGCATTAATTGATATCTATAGCATGTGTACAGTGCATGTCTCTGTCTTTTAGTGCGAAATTTAAATTATAATTCATTTTTGAACGCTCCTCGTAGATATATGTAACGCTACATACTTTTTTAGCATTTTTATGTGAACCATGTGTTGCCATATGATAAATATAGATACCAATAGTCGGGTAAATAAATGGACGAACACTTCACTAATCTTCACAGCAAAACATAAGAAAATATTTCTAAATTCGTTAGAAGTTGTTGGATAAATGTAATTACGGTTATAGATATTAACGATACGAAGTTTCGTTAAGTTCCAAAAGCAAACGTGTATTATTCAATGTTATATCTTCATCAATAAATTCCGGTTCAATGTATTCGTTGTTTTGTAAAAAGAGTGGGGTAAAATCTATCTACAACCGCACTGAGTGCGGTAATATTCATTACCACACTAAGTGTGGTAATAACGTTTTTAACGATATCCAAACTAATTTTTTAAATAGTCTATAACAACACCGACGACGATAAAAGCAAATAAATCATACAAAAAATAAAACATAAAATTTTTTATAAATGCATTAGAAATTTTCAGATAAATCTAATAACAATTATTCAAAGAAAGTAGGCGTTTTTAAATTTATGAAGAACTTTGTAGAAGTCGTAAACGTTTCAGAAGCAACCTCAAGTTGTGGTTTAGATTATTCGTTAGCGGTTATCGAGAAACAGTTGCTAATTTTAGAATTTATGTTATTTACCGATTGATGCTTGTGGAATTGCTTATAGCTACCGCACCCTCAGGCACGAGTGTCTATTCGTTTCCTAGAATTTGCGAAGGATCAATGCCTCACTCGAACAAATGAAAGAAATGATACCGAATTATTTTTATTGGGCTTTCAAAATTCAATCTGTTCCCAACATCAGCGATCCGGCGGTGTCAGGTGAATGAATAGCGAACACCCCTCTAAACCCACAATAAAACGGAGGATAATGTCCTGGCACATGGCTACTGCAACGACCCCTTGCAAGGGTTGGCGCGTTGGCCGGGTCGTTGATCGAAACATGTAGGTCACGCCGGCATCTCGACCCATCGGGAATACCCAAATATACCGCTCTGGGACGACTAATCAGAATGGATACGCGGCATAATTGTGTCTTATTTTTCCACTCGCATGCCCTGTCCGATTGGCGATCGTTGATTTGGAGAAATCGGGACAAAAAGCGGCCTCGATTACGACTATGTGCCCTTGCGCTAATCTGGCGGCCGTTGGGGCTTTGCAAGCCCTCAAGTAATTTGTCCCCCTAATAAGAGATTAGGGTAAAGCAGATGGTAACTTGTCTTAAGGACCGGGTCTGCCATAAAATAAGGGACCTTTAAAATGACTGCACGATAAACAATTTATTTCTAGATGGAAAATTTTAAGCGATAGATGTATTTTCTCTATACAAAAAAGTTGTGCGCACTCTAGCTCTAAAATAATTAGGTAAGCAAACCATTTAATAATAATAATAATAATAATAATATGTCTTTATTTATCTATATAAAACTTGCAATATTTGCAAACAGAGTGAAAACTTATCAGACGAAGTTCAACCTAACACGCGTGGGTAGAGGCTGCTCTTCCACTTAACCCGACCTTAACATAAACAATAAACAAAAATAAACATTAAAAAATATATAAAAATAAGAAATAACCAATAAACATAATATTTACATTAGCATTTTACATTTCCGGCATGTTTGCCCGTGTGCCCGCTCGGAATTTAGGTAACAGCAAATTAGAAACAATTTCGGAATGAATAAAGTCACTGATTCTGAACTATGTATCGAAGCTCTGTTGGTTAAATAAATTTTTTTCAAATGCTAGTTTAAAATAATTTTGACTAGCTGATGGCATAATGTCGAAAGTCTTACTATTGATGCATTTAACAATGGAATAAGAGAATGATCGATTAAATATTGGTTTATGATGACGTGGCATAGCTAGGAGACCTTTATGACGTAGATTCAAGTTGCGCACATCTGTACGATACGTGATTTTTTTAACATTCAAGATTTAAAATTGAAATCTCTTTGATTTTTCTAAACTATCAGGACACGGCTTAACCACATATTCTTGGTTTCAATATAATACGATTTAACTCAACTTGCGTATATCCAAGTGGGTTTCGTTAAGCCAACATGCTGCTTAACCATAATTGCTGCTTATAATAACTAACAACTTTTGGATTTGGATAATATTCAATATGGCAGAGATGACATTGACTATTATCTGGTGGACTACTAGCGGATGAAACATGGGTGTCACCACAAGATCAAATAGTAACTTGTTCATCCGGAAGCCGATAAATACATTTTTTATACAAGAATGCATTCATTGGTAGTGTTCTTGATTTTGGTATTTCTGTTATTTTGAATATCTGTTACCATTTAAACATAAAAAAATAAAATCTGGGTAACTGCGCCACGTCTTTTTGGAAGAGGTGGAATATAGAAACAAATTACGAAAAGACAGTTTCATACGAAGCATTATTACTGATAAGTAGTTATACTAATACATTTTAAGTAAATGCTCAATGTTATCATCATTTTCACGCAAAGGTTGCTTCTAAGTAAAAAATTGAACAACACTCTTAAACATGTTTTGCAATATACTTAATTAGAAAGTTGGACAACTGAAAAACAATTGAAAGATTACCGCAATTAAAAATAGGTTTTCAGTAACTTTTTATTGGCATACTAGACACCTAGATTACATCTATACCAAAATATCGTTGTGCAGCCACCTGGATTTTATTTTTTCTGTCTAAGTTATAACCGATAGGTATTAAAAGTTAAAAAAATAAACATTTTCCTAATAAATGTATTAACTTTGCCAATTGGAGTTACTGTTTAATGTGCGTCGAGAACCAATATCTTATCTTCTGGTAATAACCTATATCAACCCAAAATATGACTTATACTCTTCCAGAGTGTGATACTGAATATCATCTAAATCGATTTAAACGTTCGAATGCTATCAGAAAAATTATACATATATTTACGAACTCTCTAAAAGGGAGTCCGATCTGACTTCGTTAATTGCTTCCCCGCTGTGTGTTCGGTTTTTCGAAATCTTTCAATTTTGACTTCAGATTTGGATGGAAAATGAAAAAGTAGAACAGGCATTATTTCGAAATTGACAAGGGATAGAAATAAATCTTTTAGCTGACTAATTTTCTGTAATTAGATAAATTATTTTATCTACGACCACTACTAAAAGTAGGCCTTTTAGCGCTAGCTTGTTTCACTAAAAGTGACGTTTTATAGTTTACCGTGTTTAAAGAAATCAGCTGTTTACTTTTAGCACATGTGCTAAAAGTGAAGCGAGTTCAAAACTACAATTTCGAACTGCAAGTGAAGTCGTAAAGCTATTCTAGTTGCTTCTTGAGTTACAGGTAAAGCGTTTTTGAAATAATTAAAGCGTTATGTAATGAATACAGTCATATGTGGAGTATCAATAATTACATTTCGTATCTCAACCTTGACAGCACGGGCGTGGCCAAACAATCGCCAGCGGCGCAGGCCTACTATTCATTATGACGCAGCGTCGCAGATGCGAACCTTTCTTAAATCGATATTTATGGATTAATAACGGTAAAATTAAGGTCGTAGATAAAATATTGTATGCAACGCGTGCTAAAAGTCGTTTATGCGCGAGACATGTTATGAAACTCAGCCTTCGGCTTCGTTTCATAATTTTCATGTCTCGCGCATAAAAGTCGACTTTTAGCACTTGTTGCATAAATAGCTATTTTCTGTTTTCATATAGGATTTGATGGGTTTATTTTTGCAAATAACTATGTATCCTGTATAGTAGGCTATGGCAAGATGGCCAGTAAAAAAGCAAAGTATAATATGTATGTATAATCGGTAACCTCGTTTTACCTTGCGGTGTAGAAGCTGGTGCTTTATGTGCTTGCATCTGGCGGTACAATGCTCAACTTGCCCCGGATTCGGGATACAAAGTTGCAGCGCCGCTTTTGTGCTTGCACAGCAACCATTGTGTGAGGTGTGCGTGTTATGTTGACAATTCGCAGTAAATCAGGCTGTATTTCGGCAATAACGCGTCGAATGTTGGCTTCCAAGTGCTCAATTGTTTCCGGTTTATCGACGTAGACATGCGACTAGGGTTTCCAGTCCCGGGATCCGGTCCCGGGACAGTCCCGGGATCCGGTCCCGGGACAGTCCCGGGATTCTACCACAAAAACCGAGTCCCGGGACGACAGCCAGCCCAGGCGAAGTCCCGGGACCATGTTATCGTGCGTGCGTATACTCGATATCAGAGAATTAGGACGGGTATTCACCCGCGTCCGTCGTATTACTCATGCCTCTTTTACATTCTGCATTATTTGCGTTTTGCGTAAGGCAGGAGAGGTATTGTTTTCGGTAGGTTAGAATTAAACATGCGTGTTGTTTCAGCCACATTTGCCTATCTTCTTCTATTTATGTACTAGAACTCGTGGCCAGCCTACGTCTGGCCCGGCCAGCGTAAAGAAACGGTTAACAATAAAAATGCTTCCTCAAGGCGGCAGCCAGCCTACATCCGGCCCTGCCAGCGTTAACAATACAAATGCGGTCTCGCCATTCGTGCGCGCGCGCCACTTGCTAGTATGCAGGCCGTTCATGCAGCGTGTGCGCGCGCCTGCTTACGTCTGGACGGCCGGCGGCATCAGCTCTTATAATATAAGATTGGTCTGTTTTTTTTTGTTGAATTTATATATGTGCGAAGAAGCTGAATAATTTATATTTTTGGGTTTTAAGTGTGTTCGTTATTTGTCTGCTAAAGCGTTACAATTAGAATGAATTCCGATTTGCAACCTACCTTCATTCTACATTTAAAACAATTACGGTCACTATGGCAACAGTTTTATATGTTGAAGATAAACAATTGGCGAAATGTAAAGTGGGTTCCTACAAAATTATCATAATCAGAGGCAGCTTGACGAAAGAATTACACACGCACTTTGCAGTTCAAACAAAAGCAAAAGCGACAGACATTTTTAGTACCAGAAGAAAGCAATGAAGTTGTAGACGAGTCCCAACGCAAATTCTCAGCACAGAAATATTTATTTAACTTAAAACACTTGTTTTTCTTTGGAAATTTTATTCGGAAATTTCACCTGAACACTTTTTCTTTTTCGGGACCATTTTCGGGATTTTCGGGACTAGTCCCGGGACCTGAAATTTAGCTCGTAAGTCCCGAAAACACTTTTGGTCCCGGGACTTGGAAACCCTACATGCGACTGTACATATCCTCAAAGAAAATAATCTAACGGCGTCAAATCGCACGAAGGAGGTGGCCACGAAATGGATCCACAAAATGGATCTGTTAACTGGCCACCTCTTTCGTGCAATTTGACGCCGTTAGATTATTTTCTTTGAGGATATGTAAAGTCGCATGTCTACGTCGATAAACCGGAAACAATTGAGCACTTGGAAGTCAACATTCGACGCGTTATTGCCGAAATACAGCCTGATTTACTGCTTAGAGTGTGTGAAAATTGGACCTCCAGATTACGTCATGTACACGCCAGCCGCGTCGGTCACATGCCCGAAATCATATTCAAACATAAATGCCATAAAATTATCTTTCAAATAAGGCAAATTTCATGGATATTAAAACAATTTTTCTGTGTTTTATTTCATTTTAAAGTTCGGTCCCTCTAAAAAAAACACCCTATATAATAAATAAATATCGTTACTTTCGTTTGAAAATTGATGCCGCTACTGCTTTTTATGCATGCGAAAAATAGGTCAGTCAACTGACGTTAAACAGAAAGGTTGTGCGCAATTTGCAGTGACTTTGTTCAGTAAATGTAGCTGCTTGGAAAGCCTTACAGACCGATTTTGGCAAATTATACTTTTTCCCGATATCCTAGATCCGCACTGTACAGCCTATTAATCTAAAATTCCGTTACCGTCTCATTGAGTGCCACGGACTTTTATCTGAATTCCTGGTGGGGTATATTTGAAAAAACTTCGTATTGTACATTTATTAATCGTCTCGCAACCATACTGTATATCGACCGTCTGTTCTGACGTAGCCTTGGCAACCTCTCGTTATCAGCGTGTAGATTGAGGCGGATTGCTTGTAGTCAATCTTTGAATCGTTGTCCATTCTGTATTGGACAACTGAACGCATCTCTGAAGGCTACTCTTCATGACGCGTTTAGAACGATATCCATTTGCCTGCTGAAGATATTCGCTTAGTAGTCCAGGCAATGGGTAGTTTTATCACGCAAAAGGTCGTAACCAAATGTTATTTGGTGGGATCGTACAATTTACTGTTCTGATCATAACTATTTATGAATCGAAGAGCATAAAATTGTATATAAAATATGTTCTATAATTGTTTTTTGTCAGACCAATAGTTTTTCAGATGCAGCGCGCCAAACGGAAGCGAGTAATGGTAATGTAGCGGTGGAGCAGACGTGTCCGTACAAAATATAATGCAAAAAACTGTGCAAATGCATTTGATAATAATAGATATTTATGTGGAAATTACTTTGCACGTATCATTTAGCTCACATTTAAGCAGACAGATGCAGAAAAAACGCTCCACCGCTCAATTACCATTATTTTCTTGCGTTTGGCGCGCTGTATCTTGAAAATTATTGGTCTAACAGAAAAATGAATATAATATATTTTGATATGTTTTTAGGACGTTTTCCACTGTCTAGGGTGTAAATCACACAACGTTTCGGGAGTTTTGATCTACTCCCGCCTTCAGGTGTTCCTGGTTAGTCCTGAGAAGGACTGACATTATACGTTTTTCTCAGGACTAACCAGGAACACCTGAAGGCGGGAGTAGATCAAAACTCCCGAAACGTTGTGTGATTTACACCCTAGACAGTGGAAAAAGTCCGAAAAACATATCATAATAAACCACTGCCAAAAAATGACATTCAGAGAACAATATATTTTATGTACAATTTCATGCTCTTCAATTTATTATTTCATTGTTTTTTCGTAGGATCAATAGAAACGAAGATATTTGCAAAAAACTGAGGTCGAAAACTCAGGGTTATAATCAGGATAGTAAATTTTACAATCCTACCAAATTTCATTTGGTTACGACCTTTTGCGTGGTAGACCCCTTATTTTCGCCCCATTGCTTGGACTATAGCTGCGGTGGTCGATTTTCCCGTTGGGAAGTATCGAGCCTTATTTGCAATGGGTTGTTGGCTTATCTCCAGTTTATCAATATTGCTTTTCCCAGTAGAATTGGGTCACAGGCGAACAAGTATTTTCTTATAGCATGACATGACGTCACAAACAGGTCGCCATTTTTTATTTGGTGCGGTCAGCCTTGCAGTTGTACGCGGGAACAAATGTATTTTTAATGGGCGTTTTCTTAATAAAGCTTTCATTAGAGAGAGTGATACTTCTCTTTCAGTCTACGAGTCGCCCCTCCCACCGATTTAATTTCAACACCTTTTAGGCTTGTTGTGTGTCGTAAACCGAGCTTTGTCTGTAACAATTTAGTAATATAAATATAATAAAGATAATTAGTAAAGAAGTATCTTATATTTATTAAGGAAACCGGAAACATTAATCTGTATGTTTTACCTAGTAACGAATTTTGTACGAGGCATATCCACAAATTAAGATCTTTTTTCTTTCATTTCACGTTTTTAGTTTAAAACATTGTTTTTAATTCTGCGAATTGTGGTAACTTGTATTTAGTAGGTAGCTCATGGAAGTAAGAACATTTCTTATGAAATTATCACTATTAGGAATAAATACAGTAAACATATCAGTTATAATTCAACTTTCAGTTACTGTTTGCATTTATGGCTGGACGTACCATGTTTTTTAATCACATTTTTAAGTAAAGCAATATTATAAAATTTGTTAAGGAAGACCAAACTTTTATTGAAAATTGATCCGAATCATGACTGGAAGGAGACTAGATCCCCTTCTGGAATTATTCTATGAAACTGAAATCATACAACAATAAATGCGTTAGAGTAAAATGTAACAAATGTAGTAAAAAATGGGGAGTTTAGTAGCGCGCTTGAAAACGCAAATATAAATTAAACTCCACAAGGCTTTGTTTTAAACATGTTTTAAACATCCCAACGCTGATTATAAGTGAATATTTTTCAAATATTTTTTTCCCTAAAGGTTCAACTTAAAAAGTTACAGCGATGTAAAGTTGAATTAAAATATTAGATTCTGAATATGTTTTTAAACACTGTATCGTATTATAGAGATAAATTAAGTTTAACTAAAAAAGTGTTCTTGACATTTTTAGCTCAACATTGTCGTTTTTGAGATACACTTAAAAATGTCTTCCAATGTGATATTGCTAACTGTACCATGCATCACATTATTTTAAAAAAGCTGAAAAACGACTATGTTGAGCTAACAATCTAAAGAGAACTTTTTAACGTAAAATTAATTTTATTTCATAGTAAAACACAGGGTGTTTGAATATTTTTTTAATCAAAAATATCTTTTTTCTACGGTCGTGTCAAAATGACAACTTTTTGCACTGTTTCTAATATCAAAAGCGACGTTTGTAGCACTCTTAATATTATCGCCCGAAATACGTCTTATTCGCACGTTGCCATTGGAGGCGTTTTTTAATACTAAATTAAAACACGCTTTGCCGTAAGTTTGACTGTCAACATAACCTAGAATATCTAACACAATGTGACGGAAAAAGTGTTACCGAACTAAGTTTTTATATTTCTGTTACGATCGTAGAAAAAATAGCGTCGCGCTCTTAAACTTGTTGCACGTGCTTATACATTAGTATCATATTATACTATTAAAACCCCCAAAATACGCTACTACTCAAATTAAAGCTTTCTTATTACTATTAAATTGCTTTAGTAGACCCTAATTTACCCTAAAAAACTAAAAATAAATTTCCGGTGGATTTTAATATATTCAAAAGAATCTATTTTGTAACTTCAACTTTACAGGGCCCTCTCTTTTTAATATGGCCCTTTAGGAAAGAAATATTTGAAAATTTTCACTAGTTTTTCTATAGTTAATTGTAGTAAAATACGTCGCCACCTTTAGTTACCACCCTGTATATCATACAAAAGCTTTCTAACTGAAGTCTGTAAAAAAACTGTAAATGTATTCGAACCGTTGCAGTTCTTTCCGAATTTAGCGATGAATTGAAATACTCACTGCTCTTGTTTGCGCCAGTTGTAAAAATTTGGGGCAGTTTATAGTTTAGTGCCCAAATTTATGATAGGTGTAAATTTTTCCCATAAAAGCGCCTCACTTTATAGGAAAACTAAGTTTTTATGTGCCGGATAAAAAAGCGGTTACTTTTAAGTAGTGGCTATGGAATGTGTGTATTTCTTTATGCTTGTTGCAAAACTTGCCAGGCGGTGAAAGCCCCGCAGTTTAAACACACTATATTTTTAAGCTTGCCAAGGCAGTGTAAAGAGAAAGACAGTTAAAAGATGCTTAGCAGATATGACTGCTTATGCTTTCCTGCAGTCACTACTAATGTGCCTATAATTACACTAAATTAAACTACTGTCAGATTTCGTACGGAAACCAGATGTTGTAGCATTATTATTTTAATAGAGACCCTTCTGGAGTAATTATATACTACATACATTATTTGAGCTGTTACTATGAATAGAATTCAATATAAAATGTTCGCGCTGAGTATAGCTGTACTTGAACAACGTATTTAATCATACTTTATTTATTTTTAATATAATAATGGTCACAATGTATGTAGTTACTAAATAAAAATTAATTTCGTCATTAATAAAACTTAATATTTAAGTTTTTTTGTCTGTCATATCACGAAAATCAGCTGTGATATAAACAAAAATATTAAAATCTGGCAATATCTCTTCTGAATAATATTATTTTGGGTGTCGCACAAGTAATCCGACAACGGTTAGATTTAAACGAATATCAGCAGTGGAGATAATAAAAAATCATAAATAGCAAAGCATGGAAAGAGAAAACTGTTTTTGTTCCCTTGAACAAAGCAACACAAAGGCAAAAATGAAATAACGCACCAAGAAAATTTGGAAGTAGAAATGAACGCAAGCAAAGTAATTTTAAATAGATTGCCATCAAGGCATCAAGGTAAAATAAATAAATAAAACACAAAAATATTATTTCAGAAACTAAATAGTTGGGTGTCATAATAAAATACGAAAAAAAACTAAAGAGCGGCGAATGACTTTACTGAAGAAGAACAAAATGTACACCAGCTAATTAAAATTCATAAATAGAAAGAAAAAGAAAATAAGTGTACAAGAAGGTAAGTATAAATAAATATAAAGAAAAGCGTGCTGGATTAGACGTCAGCAAGTTCTTAGTCAAGAGTTGAAGGCGAAGCAGAAGCTAAAGAATCAAATAAAAAGTACTGGACTCTAGGATTATTAAACTTTGTTAGCCATAAAACTCTCTAACAATTAATATTTAGCTCCAAACTAAACCAATGACCATCATAACCCTTTTCAAACCAAGCCAGATAGCGAAATGTAAATATCCAAAAATGGTTTCGTGACCATTCCGTTCAACGGGCCTGTTAACTAAACTCCGGCAGTAGGGTTAACACTAAACTGAATGTAACTAAATGCAGGCTCCATCAACTCGTAAATCTAAATTGGAAAATTTTCTGATATTATAAGTACCGTTAACTAGCAATGAAGATGAAATCTTAAAAATTGTTCCTGTGAAATGCAAACGAACTAATAAGCTATACCTTGTTAAAGTAGAAACGAGACATAAATGCGGCACAATTAAATTGGGATATATTATAATATTGTGTACAGATTTTGAATGCAAAAGAGGCAGTTTTTCGTACTGATATATCTCTATACATACTCGTATATTACGTAGTCATAAATGTATGCCATTTAACAGTACATAGCAAATTAGCCATCCCACCAAAAAAATCACCCATAACCAAAAAGAAACCAATCCATAGAAATTTTTAAAAACTATTCACCATCCACAAAAAAGCCCTATAATAAAGGAGTGTCACACATTTCAACAGCTTACTCTAGATTAAAAGCGGCTTTAACGAGCTCTCTCCAATCCTATTAATAATACGAAGGTGTTGAACTAAAGAATAGAATGAAATTGTATTAGAAAGCTGCCAGTAGGGATATTCATATGGCTTACCAAATAAACATCGCTGTAGTCATTATACACCACCGTCTAGGTAACATCCTTAAACTAACTATTCACAAGTAAGAATCGGGAACAGTAATGACCACTTAGCTTTTCCATCGAGGACCAAATATCCCCCATTCGAGGTTGGAAACGAAATTCCAAAAAATCCTCTACAAATCGTTTTTCTACCTTTCTGTCCCAAATTTTTATATTACATATTTCCTATCTCCAAGGGACCAAAACAAAAATATACTAATACCACCACAATGTGATGCACTGAGACTAGAATTCCTGATCGAAACCGAAAATGACTACGAATAAGCTGTCAGTTAAAATGACTTTTATGAAACGTGAGGCACATCCATCCAACCCTACATGTCAAATACCTAACCTTCAAACGTGTAAATCGTAGGGAGAACAAGAATATGATAATCGTTGGGTACCAATAAACGAGCTACAGATGGACTGTTGCCTGAGTGGCAATTTCAGAAATTAGTTTTGAAAACTTGTATAGTTTGTGAACAATGGTGTGTTCTTCTCACATATAGAGCATTCAACATGTGGCTTGATTATAATAGTTATTTATGTATTAAGAGCATAATCAATTGATTATAGTACGAGGGCGTGTTTGAAGCGCGACTCAAAGCAGAGAGCTTTAAATTTTCCGTGGGCTATAATCGTGATTATGCACGTGGTACATACAACGTCTTATTTTATTTTGGTTCTCAAAATGGATAAAATTCAAGTATTCAGTATTTTTGCTACAGACTACTGCGTCATCGTGGTACTGACGCTGTGAATTTTTGGTGTGCTATGGTTTCTACGCAGATTGTTGGCGTTGCTGTACTAAAATGTTGATATTTGTTATACTACTTAGCAATTTTATACGTCCTCGGCCCATAAAAGCCTTATTGCACCCCCATCGAGGGTCAATAAACAAGATTATGGTTCCAAAATAAAATAAAATAACATGATTACCTATACCAATTGGAACTTTATTGGGAAATATTTTAACCAAGTTGGTAGCATCAACAAAAATCGAATGATAGAAGTATCAGGCAGTAAACCTATAATAGTCCAGTACCAGGGTAGTTTTTTTCTGCAAAAGATTGAGTAGTTTCTATTTCTGGATATTTAAAGATTAGGGTTCTAACGCTCGAGCGGCCATCTTACAAAATATGGCGTTCAAAAACAGTTTTCCGCATTATGTCTTTACCAGTGCATTTTAGGACAAAAATAAGTGTTATGAATATTATAAAAGACAAAATTTCCTACAATTTTTGCTTGAAACATGTTTTTGTAAATTAAATAAATAACGAGCTGCAGCTATAAAGTGGAAGATGATTAATAAAAAATCCAACAGTGCTCCGTTTTGAGCTGACGTTTTCATGCTGATTGTTTATTAATTATATATTGATTTTTCTCATACCTAGTAAGCATTCAGTCAGTGTTGTTAACCCGTTTCCACACTACCAGAGGTAGAGTTGAGCGTTTTTATTGTGGTATTCGCAGTGGGTCTAATGCACTAATAGCTGTAATCGAATCGTTGTATTACATTTTGTTGACCACTGACATCGAAAGTAGATTCTTCTGTCATTTGACAACAGAAAGTTGACATTCGCCGCATGAGTTAGCCATGTCAGGATGTTTCTTTTATAATGTAGCTGGCTTGGTTTATATCGGATTCTTTAGTGCTTATTTTAAACTTGATCAAAATTCGCTTCATTTAGTTTCACACTGGTTACCTCAGGTAAAGCTCAAATGGCCATGGATTCGTTGTACTCAAACGTATAATTACAAGTATAACACAATGTAACACAAGTAAAGTAACGCGTATATGTTTAGATATATACAAAATAATTCGTAATCAAGAAAATGTTATGTAACGTACATAAAAATAAAAGAAAACTCCTTTTGGTCTTTTTTGTTGTGTCTCTGACCGGACCGCAACCCAAATAGCACTTTAGTTTGGCACCGTTGCTGCGTCTGAACCTCCTTAAAGGAAGTTCGAATAAAGTAGAAATAAGTGCACGTCGGTTTGAGTCAGGTAACACCACCAGACTTGAAACGAAGATGGAACACACTATATTTATGCCTTGAATAAGATGGCGCTAGGTCGTTATGATTTTTCGCGCGGACAAATTCAATCGAATAGTGTTTTCCGCTGTCGGTGATGCGTACGACAAGTGCATAAAGTCTGCCTAGACATGGTATGTCTATTGTGAATTAGTTTGAACCACTCGGAATAATATAAACTGGACTTTTTACCTTTTGCAAAGTTGGGCTCTTTGAAGCGAGAATCGCCGGTGAGCGCTGGAGGTTTTCAGTCGGTCCGGATTCACGGCAAGCGAAGAGATCTCTTCTGGTGCGTAGGTAAGTCGGGTTTAAGGTTAAATTTCTGAAAAGGTTATGATAATAATAACCCGGGAGAATCCGCTGGGGCAGAAATTTAAACGGGGTTTCTAGCAAGATCGGAGCCGACCGGTGCTAGCGGATCTGATAAAATCATACAAGCGGGGGCCAGCTTCAGAGGGGACCTGGTGATCAGGATCGGGTTCAGGTTTCAAGACTCATGTGTCGTTAAGTAGCTCCTTTTATACTCTTCGAGCATTTTATTCTTAGATTATTTCTATAGAGGGTTGGAGACGGAACAGCGTGGCGTACCGGTTTACGCTACGTCCGCTCATAGCAATTAACGTCGCCTTATCGAAAATCCGAACGTTCTGGAGATGTACGAGAAGGTTGTAACGGAAATAAGTGTCATTCAAATTTCTAAAATACTATTTGTGCCTTAGGTAACGTTGATGCGGGGACTAACGTTACACTTTGACAACGCTTGTCATTTGTTTTAATAATTGCGTCACATGTCATAGACTACGTGAGTGTTTTTAAATTTATTGCCAACTATTGTTTTAATAAAATGAAATAACATTATTTTCGCCGTAATAATATGCACAGTCGCTGCGCCTCAACCAGCAATATGCATGCGCAAGTGGCAAGAATACACTTTCAGCTCTTAACATACAATATACTGTCGGTTTGATGGTCCCGGTTGGTTCCTATCTACTTTCAACTAAAGAAATGTGTATGCGTTATCGGTTTGAGATTCAAATTCTTCATTCCTTTGAGTCCTGAGAAACTTCCCACCAATCGATTAAGTATCTTCTTCTTTTTCGTCTTCGTCGTCGTCGACCATAACTTCTGGCACATCTTCGCATGATTGTCAATTGCAAAATTGACAGATAGTAGAGCATTTTTACCCAGCTTTTCTGCAACTACACACTGCGCCGCATGCTTTTTTATATTTGCATGGTATAAAATGGCGAAGCCGGACAACTCGGCGCCGCCATCTCGGCGCCGCCACATGCATTTACTAGTCAAGATAGAGACACATTTTACGAAAAAGGTTTTCTGGCTTTGAGATTGTTCAGTCAGCTAAAACTAACACACAATAAAAAATCTCATTGATATCTTGCTTAATTTCCGAAAAAAGCACTTTTTGCATTTACACAATGTCGAAAAACGCCATTTTCTAACTAAGTAAAGTGCCTTTTAGATGACAAATATTTCTTTAATGTTTATTTCCCAAATCAAAGAATTTTATTTTTAACAAAGTTTTTTTATTATGAAATAAAAAACTTTGTAAAATATAGTTGTTTTTCCATAGCGCTCTTTGTTAAAAGTAAAATTCTTTGATGTGGGACCTAAACATAAAAGAAAATGTAAGAGATCAAAGTTGGCCGATAATTTTGAAATTTGGTATAGCAGCGTTGATGTTGATTCTTAACAACTTTTCTTAATAACTTTTTGTCGTATTTGCTACATAAAAAGCACGCTACTCTACAGTAAAATAGGTTTTTTGAAAACTTCTAAGGCATACTTGATTTTTCAAAACTGAAATGCTGTTAGAAATTCGCCTTTAAACAAGCAGGGCTGAACCCCAAAAAAATGAAAATTTAAATCGAGAATTTTTTACCTTTAAAAGAGCCGTTTCACCTATCCGGGGACACACTGTATATACAGGGTGATTTTTAAGTTGATTCTTTCCTTTTACCAGGATATAAAGCTAAAAAATAAGCTTTTTTTCTCATATGTCACTTTTCCGAAATATCAAAACTAAAGGAGGTACAGGGTGTTAAAGTTTCAAATTAAAGACTAAACTTTGGCGCAAAGGCGGCTGGACAATTTTATTTTTGTTTATCTCTGTTGTCAAGCAATGACCTCTCAACTAGTTTCCCATTGTAATTTTCTTAATGTTATTGCTACAATAATGGCTTATGTGTATGAAAATAACGAAGGAGTGAATATGCTTATTATTTACTGGGAGTGTCGTCAAAATTCCGCTGCCGCATCACTCTGATACGCGGAACGTGTGTGTAGAAGCGAATGCTGATAATTTTGAACATATCATTTAAGTTAGAATAAGTTTAGTTTAATTTTTTTTAAGTAATTTTAGTTCTTAATTTGAAACTTTAACACCCTGTACCTCCGTTAGTTTTGATATTTCGCAAAAGTGGCAAATGAAAAAATAGCTTAATTTTTTAGGTAAAAGAAAAGCATTAACTTAAAAAATACCTTGTATACAGGGTGTCCGGAAAATACGTGTATAACCGAAGACCACAAGTTCCTTTGCCCAAAATATGATGATTTAAAATGATTAACTTTTTTAAATGCTTCAACCCCCTGTATAATCACTACAATTTTTTTTCTAAATAGTTACTTTAATTTATAAGCTATTTCCTCTATTACAATATTCTAGTTGGGTGAACGGTTTAGCCACAAAAAATATTTTCTAAATCCCTACAAGCCTAGTGTTGAGTTACAATTACCAACTGATTCAGGTTTGTAGAAAATATTTTTTTGTGGCTAAACCGTTTACCCAACTAAAATTTTGTAAGAGAGTTTATAGCTTCTAAAATAAAGTAGCTATTCACAAAAAACATTGGTAGTGATTATACAGGGGGTTAAAAAAATATGGATGGATAATTTATTGTGACAATGTTTTCAAACACCCTGTAATTTTCGAAATTAAGGTTTATTCCACAAAAGGCTATAGTTTACTTACTTGAAAAACTAATCATTTTTGAAGACCTCTAGCGGCTAAACTAAGCAACTTTGTATATAAGTAAGTTGAGTTAAATCATCAGATTTTGGGCCAAGGAACTTGTGGTTTTTCGTTGTACACGTATTTTCCGAACACCCTGTATACAGTGTGTCCTCGGATAGGTGAAACGACTCTTGTAAAAGGTAAAAAATTATCGATTTAAATTTTAATTTTTTGGGGTTCAGCCCTGCTTGGTTAAAGGCGAATTTCTAACAGCATTTCAGTTTTGAAAAATCAAGTATGCCTTGGAAGTTTTAAAAAAACCTATTTTATTTGAAATCGGCATTAAAGTACCTCGAAATCGTCATTAAAATACGAGAAATTAAAGTGATCCACTGTTTTACGACTTTTTTGTAGGTGGCGAGGAGACAGATAAACGTCAACCGACGTCAACATAACCTACAAAAGTTGGATAAAATGTCGTAATTTCAGAATTTCTAGATTTCAAATAAAACATAGTGTGCACCTCGGCACTGAAGTTCATTTTTATCCCTCATGTGGCTTATTTGCCAAAGTTAAACTTCAGGGCCTTGGTATGCAAACTACTATTACTGTAAAGTAGCGTGCCTTTTATGTAGCAAATACGACAAAAAGTTATTAAGAAAAGTTGTTTAGAATCAACATCTAGGCTCCTATACCAAATTTTAAAATTTTCGGCCAACTTTGATCTCTCACATTTTCTTATATGTTTAGGTCCCATATCAAAGAATTTTACTTTTAACAAAGACAAAAAAAAATTTATAACAAAGTTTTTTATTTCCTAATAAAAAAACTTTGTTAAAAATAAAATTCTATGATTTGGGAAATAAACATTAAAGAAATATTTGTCGCATAAAAGGCACTTTATTTAGTTAGAAAATGGCGTTGTCGAAATTGTGTAAATCCAAAAAGTGATATTTTTCGGAAATTAAGCAAGATTTCCATGAGATTTTTAGTGTGACTGAACAATCTCAAGGCCAGAACACTTTTTTTCGTAAAATGTGTCTCTACCTTGACTCATATATCTAATACTTACTATATTGCTAAAGACTATGAGTGGGAAGCTCACCAAGGAAGTGAGACAGACAACCAACTCTTCAATGTATAACGGTGAGCGCTGCGCAAGGGCGGCGGCGTCGTCCGCCCAATGGGGAAGTGGTCAAGTTTAAAATTCGCTTCTAAAGGCGGAGTTCAAATTCCCACGCATGCGCACGAGACGCGTTATACTCTAAGTGAGACTATGTCGGCGCCGTAATGTTTTCTAGCGTTCCGAGGCCCTACTAGCAATACATATATGTGTATTATATATATGCCTTGACTATTAAATACATGTTTCGTAATTATTTTTAAAAAATGTAATATTTTACTGATAACGGAAGTCATGTGACAACTTTTGTTTGGCCCATTTGTAATCACTTTGCAACCACCTCTGGTCGTCAGTGTTTGATTTTCCAAGAAATTCTAAATACTTTCTTTTTCATTTGATGCCAGCTTTTTGGGGATCACTTTATTTATTATTTGTTAATAATTTTCTTACCTAGTTACTGTAGTTTGCGAATTTGAATTCGGCGCCGAGATGGCTCCGCGCCGAGATGGCGGCGCCGAGATGTCCTAGACCCATAAAATTGAGTATGGTCTCAGGAACTGGACCTTTCGTAATTGTCACTGCAGTGTCCAATCCCACTTCTGTGAATTTTTTTTAAGCTTTCAAAACAATTTACTAGTTGCTTTATCGACTTTAACGTTGTTTAATCTATTTTTGTTTGATATACAGTCGTGTTTAAAAATGTGTTGTACAGCGACATTGTATCATTAACCAGATAGACCTAGATGTATACCTTCAAAATATTTGTGTCTACAACACTTCTTTGAATTTTGTGTAATTAATTTACATTCACAAAGCATAAATGCTGTACAACAGTTTAATGGACACGACTGTACGTTTAGTTTTCGTCTTTGATAAGAAATCTAAGAATATTTTATTAATTAGCTTTCTCAAAACCAAATTACATTGAATATAAGCAGTTCGCAAGCTCTTTAGGAAAAGTTAGGGCATGAAACGAAGTAATATATATTTATGAAATGCTCAGTTTATATCATAAAATATTTTTTGAAAATATTAGAATTTAGAAATTAGAAAGCAGCAGGTAATTTCCGCTAAATTGAATGAACTAATGGCCCGTTGCAGAAATAGAAAGAGCATGGACGATCTCCCTTTCAGGTCCCTTTAACTATGAGTAAGTCGCTTATGTTTCAATGAACATGATCAGTTGACATTTTTAAGTCTGGGAAATTTGATTAGCAAGCACATGTTCGTGTTTTACGTTCAATTTCTTTTTGGAACGTTTAAGCCCAGGGTGTATTAATTTTAGCAATGTTTCACATAACGTTGATAAGAAAATATACACCAGCTATAATGGACGATAAAAGAACACTGTGCAGGACGGTCCTCGTACATGAATTTCAATTATAAATTTCCATTAATTGAATATGTTCCGCACAAGATATGCTTCAAAAGAGAACAAATAAACACACTGGTTATATTGGCGTGGAAAAACATGAGGACTCAGCGCTTTAAGAGCGTTTACAGACTCAAATAAATTTAGTATGGTGAAGTGTGTTTAGTGGGTGTAGTAAACTCTTCAGGGATTTTTATATAATTTTGTATGCATGGAGAAATTAGAATTTATTAATGTTATTTGCATTTTTAGTGTAATTTACTTAGAGTTTTATATTCCGCGGCTTGAGCGTAGAAGTTTACAAGAGATGCTAATTCTCCTGCTTTAAAGTATAGATATTTCAAATAAGTTATAATTAATTTCCATGCGTTTTATACATCCCTCATACTGGCGACCCATGTGTTTGTACTAGTCTATACGTTATTTCAAGCCAATTAGTCATGGCCGTCATTACAGCTTGTTCATAAAAAACATGTATCTCACAGATGTTCCTTTAATTTCATCAATTAGTGAGGACCAAGTATGGAGAAATAGGTGGTTGTTTCAATATTTCGGAGGTAATTTTGTAGTTAGCGACGAAAAACCTAGCGGTCTTGTAAACAGGAGCATTATGCTGATTAAATTTTACATTCTTTTCATTAATAATAAGATCAAATTATTTAATATTATTGGAGAGAATAAAAAAAAGGTGTATCTATATAATACCCACGCAAAGTAGAAGTTTTTATAGGGACTTACCTTGATGGATATAAAGGATTGCTCACATGTGGGGTGACACGTCGATTGATCCGTGACTCCAGGAGCACAAAACGATAAACACGAGCGATTACACAAATAACGAAAAACGGGATCAGTTGACCGACCGTTCACCAACTCGTCTTAGGTTCATCTCTTGCTATGTGGGCCACTGACCCAACATTTAGGGGTGGCAGGAGAGGGGACAGTAAGCCCCATAACTCGACGTTCCACCAATAGTGGGTAAACTTACCGCTAGGTAGAATTACAAACTACACTAAATTTATGTACAGCTATTTACTTGTATTAAGAATTACGAATGAAATAAACTAAACTAACATGATTAAAAGCTAAATACCAAACAAAAGGGGTTCAAAAGCACTGCCCTTTGGCAGCCAAATGTCATCCCCAAAAATGTAGACGAGTAACAATTAATAAGAGATTTTTTCTAAGGTAGGAACAAAGTTACACGATCAATTTTGTTGAATGGTTTAGTGTAGTGACTATATAACATCCACCTAGACGTTATCATTTGTGCGTAAATAGTTTAGAAACAGATGAGACTTATGAGAACCGAACGGCTTGAAAAGAACACGTGCTGTTCAGAACTTATTACATGTTTGAATATGTGAAATAACCATACTCTCAAATACTTTAAGAGAATGTGCTTAGTTTAGAGATTGGATGATAATTTAATCTTTAAAAATAGGAGTTATGCATAGTGTTACAAAAATAGAGGACTACAAATAAACGATGCATGGGAAGAGAAACTAATAGACGTTACGAAAACAATTGAGAGTTGACTTAGAAAGTGGCAGGAAGGTGAAAAAATAGAAGGTTGCTTACTTTGGAACATCGTTATTACAGAGTGGGAATAATTATTCTGGAATTGCAGCGATATCAGTGGAAAACATTCGCAGGAGCATTAAATGTGTTCGTAAGGTTAAATATTACGAAAAACTGCAGTACAGATGTAATTTATCTCACAGTCACTTATGAATCTGAAACTTGGGTCGTACACAACAAATATATAGTAAAAATAAGAACCTAGGATCGAGAAATCTTCAGAAACGTATTTGGAGAAACCGTGTACATAAAACGATAAATAACAAAGCGTTAAGAAAATGTTATGATAAAACGATAATAACTCAGTTGATAAAAGTTCAACGTATAAGGTGGTTAGACCATGTGGAGTGAAAGAAAAACAATCGGATAGTGAAGAGAGTTTTGTATTTAAAACCCACGGTAGATAGAAGACCGCGCCATCCTAGAACTAGTTGGATGCCAGGTGTGGGAAATTATATACAAGAAAATTTGTGTAAAAGCCTTTACACCAAACTTCCCTCGCAAGTGGAAATTTTGAAACTAAAAATTTTGAAAATATCAATGAAAGAAAACAATTTATTTTTTTAAGGTGTTCTGTATATGTTAGATCCATTATATGTCCATTTGCGTCAAGGGTAGAAAACTGAGCTATGTGCACAATATTACTTTTATATAACTGATAGTTCTGGAGT